>ML299790.1:0-55261 GCA_005239495.1 Nicotiana undulata | reverse complement strand
GGGGATGGGGGGGGGGGGGGGGGGGGGGGGGGGGGGGGGGGGGACGTTCCTGTTGGAATTCAAGACTTTTGGTCAAGGAAAGAAATATTTTATCAATCTCACCACCACCTTTGGTGGTAAAGAGGATCCCTCTCGGAAAACTGCATACTTACCAAAACGAGCGAATAGCTAATGAACACACTTAAGCTGGACTTTTGGAAATGTATTAACGCGCCAAGAAATTGGGCTCTCCTCCACATAAGCTTTTACTTTATGAAATGTACGAAAGAGTAACATTGAACTTTCAGGCACGTGGACACTCCCGAACAGATAAACACGTTTGTTCATATTCAACCTCTTACACAAAAAGTCAAAATAAGGGAGCTTGAAAAGATCCATTTACATGCCCCACTATAGTTTGTCAGATTTTCAACGCTCGAGTAATCTTTCTAACTCTTCAAAGTCTCTATATATACAAAAAAAATCTTGGTCCAAGAAAATACCTTTTGTATAACATTTTGCTCTAGTTGTTCACATGCACCCCTGTTCTTAATCTTGCAACAACATTTTTTTCCATGGCAGAACACCAAAAAATTCATCCGGCACCAGAACCGGAGCAGGAAGCGCTACCCAAACCCACGGCTCCATTGGTGCCACGTGGCTCTTCGCGGTCAGAGAACGGAGATCCTGAGCGACCACCATTGAGAAGGTCATTAACCCCTTATTCACCATCAAAACCACCAAAAAAGAGAAGCTGCTGCACAAAATGCTTGTGTTGGTCCTGTTGCCTATTTTTCCTGGTGATCATACTCCTCGGCATTTTAGCAGCCATTATTTACTTCGTCTTCCAGCCAAAAATACCAAAGTACTCAGTCGACAGCATGAGAATTACGCAATTCAACATGAACAATGACATGAGCTTATCCGCAAGATTTAACGTGAACATCACTGCAAGAAATCCCAACAAAAAGATTGGAATTTATTACGAAAATGGGAGCCATCTGAGTGTATGGTACAAAGGCACAAATTTATGTGAAGGGTCATTGCCAAAGTTTTATCAGGGCCATAGAAATACCACTGTACTCAACGTGAAAATGACAGGGCAAACAGAGAATGCTACCAATTTGTTGCAGTCATTGCAGGTGGATCAACAGAGTGGAACAATTCCATTGAATCTTCGAGTTAAGGTTCCAGTGAGGATAAAACTTGGAAAATTGAAGCTGACGACGTGGAAGTTTTTGTTGAAGTGTAGACTAAACGTGGATAGCTTGTCTCAGGATAATGTTATTCGGATTAGGGATAATAAGTGTAAGGTCCGGTTTAGGTTTTAAATCGGTCCATTCTTGGTTATAGTCCACCATGTACACTTTTATTTTACTTTTTACATTCTTTTGTTTGTCTTTGTTTTTACTTGCAATAAATCTGGTGGAGGATTATAGATTGTATTTTTTTTTGGAGAGCTTTTTACAATAAGGCGGATCATTTATGTTTATAGCTGTTTTGTAATTTGTTATAATGAATTATTTGATATTTTTCTTCTTTTCCTTGTTGTCTTTTGCATCAAGTATCTTTTTCTACTGTGTGAACGCTTAGAGCAATCTTCTTTCCTGTATTCGTAGAACACGTCAAATTTTAATAATTATAACACAAAGTAAGAGTTAATACTCTAAAATCTCCTTTCACCTATTAATTTTTAGCACTTACATACTTAAACTATTGGGTGTCCCAAAAATCCATATGGACTATATCACTCTTCATATTATAACTCCCTCATTATTTAGCATAATGTGTGTAATAACTCGCTTAGGAGCGCGTGACAACTGAAAAAAGCCATCTGTATACGGTAGAAATCGTGGCTACCTGATTGCACTATTTGGTCGAGACATAAATGTCATGTCGTAGAGCTAGGACGTCGAGTCCGAAATCGAAGCCTCTTTTCAGATCGAGGTCGACATCAATCGAGGCCAGAAAGAGAAAGACTCTGAGTAACATCGACATAACTTTACAACGGAAAGGGCGAGGTATCGGCGATTGGTCGGGAATCGTGGCGCAAATCTCGTAACGGATCAATCTATGGCCATTAATCAACTGTTAATATAATTTCCTATTATAATTAGAAGTGTGCCTTAATTAGGACACCTCTATTATATAAAGAGGAATTCCATTCATCTGTAATCATCATTGCTCACTAAGAAAAATATATACACTCATTACTTTCTTGCTACCTATTTCGCTTATTGTTCATCAGAGTTGATTTATTTGTTTACTGTTCTTACTATACCACCTCGAGACTATCTCAAATCGAGGTCAAGGCTTTGCTTACATACTGGTTTGATTTATTTTATTGCCTAATTCTTCCATTTATTTTCTTGATTATCAATTGGTATCGGGCGAAATCACATATCCTTAAAACCACAATATAAGTTTAACTGTTATCCGAATTTTAGGGTAAAGAGTTTGGCGCCCACCTCGACCAAGGATAATAGATATTATTCGGTACTGATTCTGATAACACACACTATTCTACTCTTGTTCTTGAAGTATCTATGCTTTCCGGTTAAAACATGTCAAGCTCACAAAACACACCCACGCATGGTGACAATGGCCTCAGGTTTCACGGGGAAAACAATAATGTAATTGCTCAAGGAGTCAAGGTGCCACATGCTAATATCAGGGGAGTAGCGATTGCCAACCCAATCGATGTTAGTTCGCACGTTGCTTTAAATGCGGACTTAGGCGCAGACCCCGAATGGAGTGTACGCAGAGAAGGCCGATCTGGTGGCCAAGGTGCACAAGGCGGAGGAGACGGAATAGTTAGTCTCCAGGTGGTATTCAAAATGCTACATGCTCAGCAAGTTGCTATTGCTCAGCTAAAAAATCAACATAGAACTCAGTGTGAGGTCGAACCTAAAGCCACCCGCCGTACCGAGCCAATGCTAGAGAGGTCGAATGGTAACGAACCGGGGACCGATCCAGCAACAATGAAAATGCTCGAGGAACTCACCAAAATAATTGAGTCAGAAGATATGAAAATCGAAGAAATTTGTACAGAAATCGTACCCTCCGAGTGTGGCTCCGAAACCCATTCCAAAGAAGTTTCGTATGCCGGATATACCTAAATACAATAGGACCACCGATCCCAACGAGCGTGTCACGTCTAACACATGCGCCATCAAGGGTAACGATTTGGAAGATGATGAGATCAAATATGTTTTATTAAGAAGTTTGGGGAGACCCTATCGAAAGGAGCAATGATTTGGTACTACAATCTACCGCCAAATTCCATTGACTCATTTGCCATGTTAGCAGACTCTTTCGTAAAGGCACATGCCAGTGCCATAAAGGTTGCGACAAGGAAATCAGACCTTTTCAAAGTAAAACAAGAGGATAATGATATGCGGAGGGAGTTCGTATCCCGATTTCACATGGAATGCATGGCGTTACCACCAATAACAGATGATTGGGCCATTCAAGCTTTCAACCAGGGGTTGAATGAATGAAGTTCGATAGCATCGCGTCAACTGAAGAAATATTTGATTGAATATCCAGAGGTAACTTGGGCTGATGTACATAATCGGTACCAATCGAAGATTAGGGTCAAGGATGACCAATTAGGAGCTCCTTCCGGTTCAGTGTATCCAAAAAGGTCTGCATCTATAAATCAGAGGGACGTCGACCGGGGACCTCGGTCGAACAAACACCGATATCAGCCTTGCATCGCAAATCGTAGGAACAACGGCCCCTGACGTAATTCCGCCAGGAATGATCGAAGAAGTGATCGAGGGAAGAATTCTCGAGGACTTATGAGTAAGAGTGGTTTTGATAAGTATGTCGATCCTACAGAGGCACCTCGATAGTCAGAATATAATTTTAGCATTGACGCATCATGCATTGTATCGGCAATTGGAAGAATTAAAGATACTAGGTGGCCCAGACTCATACAGAACGATCCTTCCCAAAGAAACCCCAATTTGATGTGTAAATATCATGGCACGCATGGTCACAAGACCGAAGATTGCAGGAAATGAAGGGAGGAGTAGCTTGTCTATTAACCAAGTGCCACATTCGCGAATTCCTAAGTGATCGAGCCAAGAATCATTTCAGAGAAAGAGACGCCAACAGGAAATATGAACAGGAGGAGCCACAACATGTAATTCATATGATCGTCAGCGGGGTCGATATTCTGTAGAGACCCGTATTCAAACGCACTAAGGTGTCAATTACTAGGGAAAAACGAACCCGGGATTATGTTGTTTAACCAAAAAATGAATTCTTTTGACTAAAGCTTAATTTAGGAAAAACTCGGGTTACTGATAATCGAGTTCACCAAATAAAGAGTAAATAGCAATAATTTTGAGAGCGACAGAATAAAAATAGCTTTTTAGTCCCCCAAAATTAGATCATCTTGTTTGTTACATTTTCATCCCTTTTATAGGGATGTTCTCCTAGTACAATGTTTGTATTCTTGTCATGAAGCCTATTTAATGCTTAATTATTACATTTATGAGGCGTTATAATGATGAATAGTAACTGTTATTTTAGGAGTTATATAACGTACGGGACATTGATTGCTGATCTTCAAATCGGCCAGTTATTGCGTCCGGATTCGTTGTGACCGTACCTTTTCTTCTTTGAGGATCTTTCCGCGGCTAATTCCTTGCACTGACCGTACCTCTTCCACCTGGTTGGCTGAGTCATCCAAAATTTGTACACGTATGAGGCTTTATATTTTTTTACCAATACAGATAGTCCCCCCACTTGCCATGTATTGAGCGTTTAATACTTGGTAAGTGGATGTTCATTTATGGCGGGAATATTTTGCCGCCTCTTTACCTCGAAACCTTGTATTCTTTTATGGGCGCATGCATCGCACAGTAATTCCATTTAATGCTTCTTCCAAGTGTTCATTTCTGATTGGTTCTGAAACGACCCGGCGTCATTTAGGGCTTTTTGCGGCTGCATCAGTCCCGAAGTGATACTTTTGATTATGACCTTACATCATTACCTTTCCAAGTTTCGACGGTTGCCATTAATTATAAATAGTCTTCTTCCTTTCTTCCTTAGCACGAAAAACTTCTATAACTTAATCTTCTCTTTGCGAAAGAATTTCTTTCTAGATTTTATAAATATGTCTTCCTCAGGCCAACCTGAAAAGGTTATTGACGTTGAAGCTCTTGCTTCTTCTTCTGCTCCGACTAGGAGTCGAAGAGGTGGCCGATTAAGGAGCCTAGGACATACCTCTGTTAGAGGTTCTTCTTCTCCTTCCCCTGCTAGGTCATTGTTTTCTCCGAGAGGTAGATCTTCTCATTCTATTTGTAGGAGTACAGATGACTTTCATGAACCCAGAGATGATGAGATCATCCCTTCGGAGATAATCTTTCCAGAAGTAAATTCTCCTATTACCGAACAAGCTCATTCTCTGGATAATATTGAGAAATACGCTACTATCATTATTGTTGGTCACATTCCCGTTGTTCGTAGGGAGTGTTTTTGGGAGTCTACTGTTCATGTCCTTGTGCCAAGTAGTACTCAAAGGATTACCTCCTTTAAAATGGGTTTTTCTTATGCCTTCACTTACCCTTTCACATTAGGACTTCAACCTCCTGTTGATCCTGTGATCATAGAGTTTTGTCGCTTTTTTAATATTTGTTTAGGACAAGTTGGTCCCCTAGTGTGGCGTGTTGTTGCCTGTTTGAGAGTCCTGGCTTCAAAGGTTTCCGTTCCTTTTACACTTCATCATCTGCTGCATTTATATTCTCCTGCTTTATTCCGCCAGGGGTTTTTTACTCTGGTTTCTTGGAGCAAGAGGGTTCTAGTAACCCCCGGCGATGATAAGGACAGAGGTTGGTACCTTAGGTACGTAGTTGTTCCCACTGTTGTTCTAGTGGGTGAGAATAATATTCCCTTCCCTGAGAAGTGGAATCGTGCACGTAAGTACTTTGATTCGCACCTGTTTCATTTGTAATAAAATTTATTTTGTGTTTATAGCACCGTATCTGTTTTTTATTTATTTACAGCAACTATGAATGTTGTCGAGAATGTCTCCGACATCCATGGTTGGGTAGAAAGAATGTCGACTGCTGCTCCTGCCGAGGAAAGATCCTGGAAGTACTTTTCGGCAAAGTACAAGTGGATTGTTAAGACCCATCGTAAGTAGAGATTCTCTTGCTCCTTTCCTTGCTTGAGTTTTTTTTTTATATTAACTATTTTCCTTTTTATGATAGGGTTTTCTACCTGTGGGGTATCTTCATTACTTCCAAGGATGTATTTGTCCCATGCTCAGAGTATTTTGACTAGTGCTTCGTAAAGGAAAACCCTGGATTCCCGCTCTGGAGGGGAAGATGAGGGTGAAGAAGAGGGTGCTTTAGTGCACCGGGTGAGAAGAAGGCGGGTAATTTTGGACGACGAGTCTCCTCCCGCGCCTCTTTCTTCCGTGTTGGCCATCAGGCCTTCTTCTTCTCGAGACCAACCTCAATCTCCATCTCGAGATCCCGCTGAGCGTCTATTTCAGGAAGGGTTTGACATGGACCCTGATGATATTCCTTTAGCTACCATTTACCCGCATTTTGCTGCTATTTCTACTCCCCAGGTTACTGTTGTTGTTTCTTCTTCAATTCCTGTTACCTCTTCCGTTTCCCCTTCTTCCGTCTCTATTGAAGTGCCCGCGACTCTTTTGGATCCCGGCCCTTCTGTCTTTTCTGCTGCCCCTTCAGTACCTGCTTCCATGCCTTCTATTATAGAAGAAGGGTCTTCCAGCAAGGGGATGAGAAGGGTCATGATTGAGGTTCCAGCTGGTGGTAGCCTCTTTAAGAAGATTAGCACCGGTGAGCCGGAAATGTGGCTCAAGCCCTTAATTGGCCCTGAGGAAAGCGCCAAACTTGACAGTCATGCATCTCTCACTTGGGCTAATGAGGTGGTGCACAATTCCTTGAAGGTATACACTTAATCTTTTGCACATATGTTATTTTAATTAATAGTTTAACATTTTTATACTGTTTTTGCAGACGCACCTTATTGGTTTGGAGCTTATGAAGAGAATCTCTAACTATGAAAAAGAGTTGCAAGTGATGCGTGGGCTGGATGATCTTAAAGCACAGTATAAAAATCTTCAAATAGAGATGGAAGCTTGGAAGAGGAGAGAGATACCTTAAAGGAGCATCTGAAGATTGTCAAAGGAGAGTTAGTGGTGGAGAAGGCTTCTTCCAGCCAAGCTAATAAAGATAAAGATATCCTTGAATCTTCTTTTGCCGAACAACTGTCAAAAGCCACGGAAGAGGTCCGGTATTTGAAGGACTTACTGGGACAAAAAGAAGAATACTCTGGAGAACTTGTGCGTAATCTTTCCCAAGTCCAAGAAGATCTTCGTGAAGCTTTGGTGAAGGCCCATAATTTGGAGGAGTCAGTCGCACCTTTGAAGGTTGCCCTCGAAGCTGCTGAAACTAAAAATGACAACTTGAATACTGAACTTCAGGTGTGGTAGAGAGATTATAATGAGCTTGAAGAGTCAACAGTTGTTGAAGTGAGTTTGGCATATATGAATGCTCGCCATGACACGCTGATGGAGATGAGTCAAGTAGGCTTCGATCTTGATGCTGAGACTGCAAAATCTAAAGAAGCCATAGATAAGACTCAGCAAGGTCTTGACCTTTCTCCAGCTGATGAAGCAGCAGACAACTCTCCTGAAGAAGAAAGCAGCTCTCCTCCTTCTCCTCAAAAATGAAGACTCTTTAGTCATTTCTCTGTCTTTTATATTTTTTTTATTGGATTGGTGTAATTACTCCCATCTCCATCGGGAGTAAGTTTGCAATTTCTAAAGTCCCCAACTGACAACTTAGGGGCATTTAAAAGAATGTACATATTACGCGGCTAAGTACTTAGTTTATTTAGCTGCTTTTATATCAATGCACTGCTTTCTTTTGAGACTTTTATGAATTTCGAGCCATAACTCTTTTACTCAAGTCTATTGCTTTTGCTTTTGTGAGGTTTTTGTTCGTACCTCTTAGCTTTCTTTGCATAAAGATGCGTGCTTTACTTTGAACCCTTTTATGATGGGTGTAGTATAAGCTTTTTAGCCTCTGTTTATAAGAGGCTTTGTTTATGAATTAGGGCCCTTTTAATGTTTTAATGAAGAAGACGTCTCAACTTCATTGATAATGCAATAGAGTGATAGGGATTTTTCACATGTTTAAGAATGTTTTTGTGAGAGGTTTTTGCTTGAACTTTCACAACATTTTTCATGTGTTACGTTTGTCATCTAAGACTCATCTAGTATTTCGTAACTGTTTTTAATAGATAACAGTTTTTTCGAGTTAATACAAGGAAGTAACTGTTTTTCATTAGTAATAGTTTTCGTAAGTATTGGGTTTTTTCCCATGACTGTTTTATTTGCAACAGTTGTAAGTACGAGAGAAATGTATTGTAATCCGTAACTGTTTTATTTGATAACAGTTTTGAGAATATATACAAGGGTTTTGATCTTTCATTCGTAACTGTTTTTATTTGAATAGCAGTTTTCTACTTGAGTACAAAGATTTCGTAACTGTTTTTGATTATAACAGTTTTGGCTAAGTACAATGATGATGATCTTCTGTCCCTAACTGTTTTAGATGTAACAGTTTTTTGTATAAGAGGTGTACATTTCTTCTTCGTAGCTATCATTTTTCCTTCTAACCTGAACATGGTTCGAGGGTTTTCAGAGTAGGCTTTCGCAATTCTTGTGCCGGAGTCTTCAGTTCTTTTGCTCGTGTCACTTGACTTAGGCTCGAGCATTCTGACTTTTGGTAGTCTTTGCTTTTTTTTGGCCTTCCCTATTATATCGTCCCCCCAAGTGTTTGAGCGTTGAAGAATGAGATCTCAAGCACTTGATTATTCCTTCCTTATTGTCCTTTCCCTGGAAAAAAAGGGAAACATTCTGGACTCGAAGGTATATCTCTTTTTAGATGATGATTGCTTAACCCTTTTAAAATATCCATCAGAAAGTATAACCCTAGACCGGGAATTGGGTTTTTCCGCGCGTCTTTGCAGGTCTAATGTCATCATTTGGTGATGGGTTAGCTTTTTGCCTATCATCTAAAAAAGATAGTAAAATTTTAAATATTTGAAGATAAAATTTAACATGTGATACCTGACCGTGGGTACTTCTTTTGCTCATAAGTAGTATTTCTTCAGGTGAATGGCGTTCCAACTTGTTGGTAAAATTCTGCCGTCCATGGCTTCTAACTCGTACGCGCCTTTTCCTGCTATTCCTCGGATCTTATAAGGACCTTCCCAATTAGGATTTAGTTTACCAGTTCCTGCTTCCTTTGTTGATTGGAAGACCTTTTGGAGTACAAAGTTCCCAATTTTAAAATACCTGAGGTGAGCTTTGCGGTTGTAGTATCGTTCTATGATTTGTTTCTGAGCTGCCATCCGTACTAAGGCCGCATCTCTTCGTGATTCGAGTAGGTCTAGATTAGTTTGGAGTTCGACATCATTCGTTTGTTACTTAGCTGTCGTTACTCTAAGACTTGGTTCGCCAATTTCCACAGGTATTAACGCTTTAGAGCCATAAACGAGTGCGAAAGGACTTTCTCCCGTAGCTGTTTTTGATGTAGTCCTGTATGCCCATAGTACCGCTGGTAATTATTCGGGCCAATTGGCTTTGGCTCTGTCTAATCGTTTCTTTATATTATTGATGATGATTTTGTTTGTGGATTCTGCGTGTCCATTAGCTACGGGATGATATAGTGTTGATGTAATCCGTTTGATTTTCCAGCTGTCGAAGAATTCTGTGATTTGAGAGCCTATAAATTGTGGGCCTTTGTCACACACGATCTCCTTTGGAATTCCAAACCGGCATATTATATTTCTCCATAAGAAACTCTTAACCTCCTTTTCCCGCACCTGTTTGAATGCTTCCGCTTCTACCCATTTTGTGAAATAATCAGTAAGTACAAGTAGAAACCGTACCTGACCTTTAGCTGGGGGAAGAGGTCGTACTATGTCCATTCCTCATTTCATGAAGGGCCATGGTTACATAATAGAATGTAACAGTTCGGCTGGCTGATACGTTTTATTAGCGAACCGCTGACATTTATCACATTTTGATATGAAATTTTCCGCGTCTTCTTCCATTTTCGGCCAATAATATCCTGCTCTAATTAAGGTTTTTACCAAGGATCTATCACCTGCATGATTTCCACAGTAGCCCTCATGGATTTCTTTTATCACGTATTCCGTCTGGTTAGGTCCGAGGCATTTGGCTAGGGGTCCTCCAAACATTTTGCGATACAAGGTACTGTGAACTAAATAGTATCTTGCTGCTTTGCGGCGGAGCGCTTGAGCTACCTTTTTGTCTTCAGGTACGATACCATTCTGCAAAAAGTTAATAATTTTGTTTCTCCAATCCCAAGTTAGATTATTGAAAGATACCTCATTCTTGCTGTGATTTACCGTCGAATGGAAAATATGTACGACGATAATGTTGTCTTTATTGGTTACGTCCGTAACTGCTGCGAGGTTGGCTAATGTGTCTGCTTCAGCATTTTCTTCTCTAGGTATCTGTGTTATTTCCCACATTTTGAACTGTCTCACAAGTTCTTGCGCCTTCTCTAAGTACTGTTGCATTCGAGTTTCTCGAGCGATGTAAGTCCCTTGTATTTGATTTACCACCAGTTGGGAATCGCTGTTGATTTTGATTTGTTTGATTGACAACTCTCGTGCCAATTCTAAACCTGCAATAACAGCCTCGTACTCTGCTTCATTGTTAGTTATTGGATAGCATTTGATTTCTTGTCTTATCTTTTCTCCCGTGGGTGATATTAGGACAATACCTAATACTGCTCCTTTTATATTTGATGAGCCATCTGTAAATAGGGTCCACTGTCCTGGGTTTACACCATTGAAAAGTTGCAATTCCTTCTCTACTTCGGGAGTAATATTACTGCTAAAGTTAGCTATAAAGTCGGCCAATATTTGTGACTTAATTGCAGTTCTTGGTTGATATGTTATATCATGTTCACTTAATTCTATGGCCCATTTGGCTAATCTTCCTGACAATTCTTGTTTATGTAAAATATTCCTTAAAGGATATGAAGTTGCGACAGTAATTTGATGACATTGAAAATAAGGACGCAATTTTCTTGATGCCATTATTAATGCTAAAGCTAATTTTTCTAGATGTGGATATCTAGTCTCTGCGTCTAATAAAGTTTTTCTTACATAATAAATGGGAGATTGTTTACCTTTTTCTTCTCTTACGAGTACTGCACTTACGGCAATTTCTGAGACAACCAGATAGATGTATAATCTCTCTCCTTCTTTTGGTTTTTATAACAATGGTGGTTTTGACAAGTAGGCCTTCAAGTCTTTTAAAGCTTGTTGACATTCTTCAGTCCATTTGAACCGATTTTGTTTTTTAAGAACCGTAAAGAATTTAAAGCTTTTTTCGGAAGATTTAGAAATAAATCAGAGCTGCTATTCTTCCTGTTAATCTTTGGACTTCTTTTTTATTTCTCAAGATTTCAGGTATTTTTTCTATAGCTTTTATTTGTGCTGGATTTACCTCTATTCCTCTGTTAGACACAATGAATCCTAAAAACATACCAGATTGTACTCCGAAGGCACATTTTTCTGGGTTGAGTTTCATGTTGTACCTGCGTAAAATATCGAAAGTGATAGTTAGATGTTGTAGATGATCTACTGCTTGTATTGATTTTCACAAGCATATCATCGATGTAAACTTCCATTGTTTTACCCAGATGCTCTTGGAACATTTTTGTCACTAATCTTTGATAAGTGGCACCTGCATTCTTCAATCCAAAGGGCATAACATTATAACAATAAGTCCCCCGGTTAGTAATAAAAGAAGTTTTTTCTTCATCTAAGGGGTCCATTTTTATTTGGTTATAACCAGAATATGAATCTAAAAAGCTTAACAATTCATGACCCGCGGTTGCGTCGATCATTTGATCAATATGTGGCAAGGGAAATGAATCTTTAGGGCATGCTTTATTTAAATCAGTATAATCAACACATACCCGCCATTTGTCGTTCTTTTTGGGTACCACTACGGTGTTAGCTATCCAGTCAGGGTACTTTACCCCTCGTATCGACCCTATATTTAAAAGCTTTTGAATTTCTTCATCGATCACTTGATTCTTGAAAGATCCTTGCTTTCGTTTCTTTTGTTTAATAGGTACGAACGATGAATCTTCATTTAACTTGTGAGTCATCACTTCTGGTGGGATACCTATCATATCCGAATAGGACCATGCAAAACAATCTTTATTAGTTTTTAAATAATTGATAAACGTACCTTTTTGTTCTGAAGTTAGTCTTTCTAACAATTTCACGCCAATGTAAAGTTTTCTTTCGGGCTTTTGTTCCGAGATGGGAATAGCCTCGAGTTCTTCAGCAGTTGTTTTGATACATTCTTCTTCTTCTTCTGATTCATGAATGAAATCTGGCCTGGAGTCTATGTTCGTATGTTCTGGCTCATTCTTGATATTTACAGGATTCGTTTTGTCATTATCTTCTTCCGTACCTATTAGAATATCTATTTCTTTGGTACCTAGCTGATCAGAAGTTTGTTCCATACCTGTTGGTTGATAAGCCTCTGTTTGACAATTCGTTGTTTCTTCCGCATCTCTTTTACTGTTAAGAGATATCGAGTTAATATTTCTTGAGGTTTGTTGGTCGCCCCTGATCTGCCTTATTCCCCATGTGGAAGGGAATTCTATTACTTGATGTAAAGTAGATGAAACTGCCTTCATATCATGAATCCATGGTCTTCCCAAGATGACGTTGTAAGCCATTTCTGTATCAATGACTTGGAATTTTGCATTTTTGATGACTCCTTCAGCGTAAGTGTTGAGTTCAATCTCACCTTTAGTTATCACTGTTGAATTGTCGAACCCAGATATGGCTCGAACCTTTGGAATCATTGTGTTTTCTACTAGCATTTCTTCTATGACTTTCATCAAAATAATATTGACTGAACTGCCTGGATCAATCAACACCCTTTTAACGTTAGTGTCATGAATGAGTAAGGATATTACCAGCGCGTCATTGTGTGGAAGTGTTAATCCACCAAATTCTGCATCGTCAAAATATATTTTCTCTTCGCTCATTTCTTTTCGAACCCGCTTTCTGTGGGTGTTCATGACCTTTGAAGTTAACTGGCAGATTATCCCGTTTACTTCTTCTCCTCCATGTATTACATTAACAGTCCATTTTGGAGAAGGTTGCTTTAGTGTCTCCTGCATGTTCTTCATATATGCTTGTTTACCTTTATCACTAAACAAGTCCGTTAAATAACCCTGTTTTAATAAATGTTCTATTTCACCTTGTAAATATCTAAAGTCTGCCGTTCTATGGCCGTGATCATTATGGAATTCGCACCATTGATCGAGATTCATCCTGTTAGGATTGGAACGCATTTCTTTAGGCCATTTAACCTTGTCTCCCATACTTCTTAGTATTGAGACAAGCTCAGTGCTGCTTATATTAAAGTTATGGTGTCCAATTCGGGTAATATTCCGAAATTGTTCATCTCGATCTCTCCTGGATCTAAATGAGGATGAGTTCATATCTCTTCCTGAAGGTTTTGTATTTTCAAACCTAGGACGTAGGTCACGTCTCGAGGGTCCTAAGTAAGGATCATACCTGTTTTTACCTGACTTTTTCTCTGACTCTAGCTGCCTTGTTTTGTGATATTCTTCATCTTTTGATCGTGTGATTATATCCTCTTCAATTCTTAATTTAGTATTGTACCTGTTGTATACGTCATTCCATGTTGTGGATGGTAATTCTCTTAGACTTTCTTTAAGTCGTCTCGTGGCTTCTAAACTTTTATCGTTCAAGTTGCTTGTGAATGCCATAGCTGCCCAGTTGTCAGGCACCCTTGGTAATTGCATTCTTTCCCTTTGAAACCTGTCTACAAACTCACGAAGCAATTCTTTGTCTCCTTGCTTTATTTTAAATATATCTTCCATTCGTTTTTCAACTTTTTGTGCACCAGAATGTGCTTTTATAAATAAATCGGCAAGCTCAGCAAAAGAATTTATAGAGTTCTCGAGGAGAAGAGCATACCAGGTTAAGGCTCCTTTCGTGAGTGTTTCTCCGAATATTTTGACAAGGACTGATTCTATTTCCTCTTTTGTCAAATCGTTGCCTTTTACTCCAGTAGTGAAAGCAGTTACGTTATCTCGTGGCTCAGTCGTTCCATCGTATTTGGGGATATCAGGCATTTTAAACTTCTTAGGTATAAGTAGTGGGGCTGCACTTGGCTTCCAAGGTTGTTAAGAGTATCTATCAGCATCAATTCCTTTGATAATAGGTGGAACACCAGGAATTGGCTCGATGCATTCGTTTTGTTCTTTTATCTGCTTTTGCATAGTTAACAATAAATTTTGTAATTCTGAATTACTAGTCGTACCTGGTCGTGTTTCAGGAGATGTATTGAGAGTTTCATTCCTGGTTGAATTTGTTAACTCTACTTGTAAATCTTCTACTGGAATTGCATTATTTAGTGGCAGTGCCGGTGGCATTAGAGGTACTTGTGGTAATCCTCTGGCAAATTCTCGCAAAGCTTGTCCCACGTAGTCTGCAATCATTTGCCTTATTTGATCTGATTCCACCGGCTGTTCATTATTGTTACGATTTTCATCTCTTTCAGGAGATGGTTCTCTTGAAGTTCGTGGAGTTCCTCGAGGAGGAGTTGAAGCTGGGGTTTCACTCCCTTGCTAGTTGTTATCGTCATTATTGCTGACGTTGTTGTTGTTGAAATTCGACATTATTTTAAGGATATCAAATGGTGGTGAAAACGATGATTATCAGGTTTCCAGTAACAGAACCAATTTGTTTAACCAAAAAATGAATTCTTTTGACTAAAGCTTAATTTAGGAAAAACTCGGGTTACTGATAATCGAGTTCACCAAATAAAGAGTAAATAGCAATAATTTTGAGAACGACAGAATAAAAATAGCTTTTTAGTCCCCCAAAATCAAATCATCTTGTTTGTTACATTTTCATCCCTTTTATAGGGATGTTCTCCTAGTACAACGTTTGTATTCTTGTCATGAAGCCTATTTAATGCTTAATTATTACATTTATGAGGCGTTATAATGATGAATAGTAACTGTTATTTTAGGAGTTACATAACTTACAGGACATTGATTGTTGATCTTCGATTCGGCCCATTATTGCGTCCGGATTCGTTGTGACCGTACCTTTTCTTCTTTGAGGATCTTTCCGCGGCTAATTCCTTGCACTGACCGTACCTCTTTATCCAGTGTCCGCGTATGATATTTTAATTGGTCCAGCTGGTTGGCTGAGTCATCCAAAATTTGTACACGTATGAGGCTATATATTTTTTTACCAATACATATGTGTCAGAAGGTAGTGTATCACTGAACGATGAGGAAGAAAAAGGAATTTCTCAACCTCACAACGACGCTCTGGTAATTTCTATCTTATTAAATAATGTTCAAGTTAAGCGTGTTTTAGTGGATCCAGGTAGCTCGGCGAATATCATTCGATCAAGGGGCGTGGATAAACTAGGCCTAAACGATCTAATCGTTCCCACAGCTCGGGTCTTGAACGGTTTCAATATGGCTAGCGAAACAACTAAAGGAGAGATCATCATACCAGTGAACGTGTACGAAACTATCTAGTAAACCAAGTTCAATGTAATCTAGGATGACATGAGGTACAACGCCCTACTCAGAAGGCCCTGCATTCGCAATATGAGGGCAGTCCCTTCGACTCTCCACAAAATGATGAAATTCTCGACGTCAGACGGGGTGAAAACAGTATACGGGAGCAGCATGCTGCAAACGAGATCTTTGCGGTCGATGAGGTAATACCGATATCGGTGCTATCAACATCGAAAGGATCTGACATCAAAGGGAAAAATGAAGCCAAATAGCTATCACAACCACCAGCCTCGACCAAACTAGGGAAGCAGAAAATAGAGGAAGAAGAAGATTATTAGACTCCTCAAAATTTTGTTGTTCCCGAAGATTCCGACGCTAACAAATCAACGGTCGAAGAGCTGGAATAGGTTATATTGATCGAGTACCTGCTCGAGCAAAAGGTATACTTGGGAACGGGGTTAACCCCCGAACTTAGGAAAAACCTTATTAAATTTCTTATCGATAACATGGATTGTTTTTCTTGGTCCCATATAGACATGACAGGGATCTCACCAGAGATAGCAACGCAACGATTGAGTCTGTACCCAAAGTTCAGGTCAGTTAAACAAAAGAGAAGGCCCAAGTCCGAGGTAAAACATGCATTCATCAAGGACAAGGTAACTAAACTTCTCAAAATAGGATCCATTCGGGAGGTAAAATATCTCGAATGGTTAGCCAATGTAGCCGTAGTCCCTAAAAAGGGAACAAACTTAGGATGTGTGTAGATTATAACGATTTGATTAAGGCATGTCCCAAAGATTCTTTTCCATTGCCTAACATCGATCGCATGATCGACGCCACGACAGGCCACGAGATCCTTAGTTTTCTCTAAGCCTATTCTGGGTACAATCAAATTCAAACGAACTCGGAAGACCAAGAAAAGACTTCATTTATCACAAAGAATGGAACATATTGTTATAACGTAATGCCCTTTGGGCTAAAAAATGCAGGAGCTACTTACGAACACCTAGTGAATAAAATGTTCGAAGAGCAAATAGGTAAGTAAATGGAAGTATATATTGATGACATGCTAGTTAAGTCTCTGAGCGCAGAGGACCATTTGATACATTTGCGGGAAACATTCAAGATACTGAGAAAATACAACATGAAGCTCAACCCCGAGAAATGTGCTTTCGGGCTCGGTTCGAGCAAGTTCCTTGGCTTCATGGTGTCGAATTGGGGAATTGTGATTAACCTCGATAAAATCAAGGTTATCGAAGACATCACTATCGTGGACAGTGTTAAAGCCATACAAAGGTTGACAGGGCGGATAGCTACCTTAGGCCGATTCATCTCGAGATTGTCAGATCGGAGCCATAAGTTCTTCTCTCTACTAAAAAAGAAGAACGATTCCGCCTGGACCATGGAATGACAACAAGCATTAGAAGAATTGAAACGATACCTCTCGATCCCAGCATAGCTCCATACTCCAAAGGCAAATGAAAAACTCTACTGTACTTGGCAGTCTAAAAAATTACGGTAAGTGGTGTCCTAGTTCGAGAAGATCAAGGTACGCATTTCATCGTTTATTACGTAAGACAAACTCTAGGAGAAGCAGAAACTAGATATCCACACTTAGAAAAATTAGCTCTTGCTCTAATAAGCGCCTTTAGGAAGCTAAAACCGTATTTTCAATGTCACCCCATATATGTATTAACCACTTATCCACTTCATAATGTATTGCATAAGCCCGAACTGTCGGGCCGATTGGCCAAATGGGTCATCGAACTCAGGGGTATGATATCAAATATCAACCCCGAACGGCCATCAAGTCTCAATTTTTGGCAGACTTTGTGGCCGACTTCACGCCTATCCTCGTACCCAAAGTTGAAAAGGAGCTTTTATTGAAATCGGGTACATCATCAGGGGTGTTGACCCTTTTTACAGATGGCGCTTCGAATGTGTAGGGGTCCGGGCTAGGCATCATTTTGAGGCCGCCCACGGGCAATACTATTAGACAATCCATCAATACTTTTAAGTTGACTAACAATGATGCCGAGTACAAGGCCATGATTGCAGGTCTCGAACTAGATAAAAGCTTGAGAGCGGAAGTCATTGAAGCCAAGTGTGACTCCCTGGTGGTGGTAAACCAAGTAAACAAAACCTTCGAGGTTCGAGAGGATAGAATGCAAAGGTATTTGGACAAGTTGCAGGTGACCTTGCACCGTTTTAAAGAATGGACTTTGCAGCATGTACCTCGAGAGCAGAACAGTGAAGCCGATGCTCTTGCAAATTTGGGATCATTAGTCGAGGACGACAAAATCAGCTCGGGGACTGTCGTTCAGCTCTCATGATCCGTGATCGAAGAAGGTCACACTGAGATAAACTCCACAAGCTTAACTTGGGATTGGAGGAATAAATATATCGAGTACTTGAAAAATGGAAAGCTCCCACCGGACTCTAAAGAATCGAGGGCCTAACGAACAAAAGTTGCTCGATTCACGCTAACTGAAGATGAAACATTGTACAGGAGGACGTTCGACGGGCCGTTAGTTGTATGCTTGGGACCAGGAGACACCAATTATGTCCTACGAGAAGTTCACGAAGGTACTTGTGGGAACCACTCCGGTGCTGAATCACTAGTTCACAAAATCATTATAGGAGGATACTATTGGGATAGTATGGAAAAGGAAATAAGGGAGTTTGTTTGAAAATGTGATAAGTGCCAAAGGCATGCACCAATGATCCACCTGCCCGAAGAACAACTTCATTCGGTCCTATCCCCATGGCCATTTATGAAATGAGGGATGGATATCGTCGGCTCTCTACCATCGACCCCAAGTAAAGCTAAATTCATTTTGTTTATGACTGACTATTTCTATAAATGGGTTGAAGCACAAGTCTTCAAGAAAGTCAGAGAAAAAGAAGTTATAGAATTCATCTGGGATCACATCATATGCCGATTCGGGGTACCTGCCGAAATTGTATGCGACAACGAAAAGCAATTCATCGGTAACAAGGTAAAAACGTTTCTCGAAGAGCATAAAATAAAAAGGATCTTATCGACACCGTATCATCCAGTGGGAATGGACAGGACAAGTCAACGAACAAAACTATCATCCAGAATCTAAAGAAAAGGTTGAACGACTCCAAGGGAAAATGGAGAGAAATCATACCCGAAGTCCTTTTGGCATATCTAACAACATCGAAGTCCAGTACGGAGGTAACCCTGTTCTCCTTAGTATATGGCTCCGAAGCCTTGATTTCAGTCGAAGTCGGGGAATGCAACGCATGATTTCGACATACAATGGAAGAATCAAATCACGAGGCTATGAATACTAGCCTCGAACTATTGGATGAGAAACGAGAAGCCGCCCCCATTCAAATGGTTGCGCAAAAACAACGCATCGAGAGATATTATAACTGGAGAGCCAACCTTCGCCACTTCAAAATCGGGGACTTAGTCCCAAGGAAAGTCACCATCAACACTCGAGATCCTAATGAAGGGAAACTCGGCCCAAATTGGGAAGGACCCTACCAAATCCTCGATATAGTTGGAAAGGGATCTTACAAGTTGGGCACCATAAATGGCGAGCAATTACCAAATAATTGGAACATCTCACTCCTCAAGAGATAGTACTGTTAAGGTATGACCTTCTCCTTTTTTATTTACGTTTTACGCTAACTTATTTTCAGGTATTCGAGTAAAATATTAGAGGTATCATCGAGTAGGAAGATATTAGGACCCTAAAGCACGCGTTGCTCTCTTTTTCCCATCGACCGGTTTTATCCCAAATGAGGTTTTCCGGCAAGGTTTTTAACGAGGCAACCACTGTTCGTGCTGACTTAGAGTATCCGAGGTCTTCTTACATTTAACCTCGAATACTGGAGGGTTTCACCCTCAGATGATTTATTTTCAAGGAAAAATACTTCATGTCAAAAGGTGTTACATCTCGCATTTTTCGTACGTTAGAGTTTCGTCTTCAGTATATTGACTTAAACTCGGGGATCAGATTACCTTGATGTTAGCATATTTATGATATCTATACCAAGAAATATGTAAGTGTTATGAAGGAAAGGCTACACAAATTAAAGAAAATGTGTTTCGTTGAAGGTTGTCGAATTGGGATAAACTACGGGTCGAGTGTTAATACCCGTTACTTATGGACTAGTACCATGAAAGGTACCATATGACCACGATAGTATGATGTATAAAGTATGTTAAAAATAAGTAGAATTTTAAGTAATTTGAGATAATGTTTAACTATGTGGGTAATTGGTTAATTACCGAATAACGGAACATTATCTAATTACTTAATAAGTGGATAAAGATTAAATATCCCACCCCTATCACCACATGGAAACTAGCCACATTATCAAGAAATGACTTAGAGTCATTCCTTGATTAGGTGTCACAAGGTTACAAATTCTTTTCATTTCCAAGACTTTGCATATAAAAGTCTTTCAATTAAGAAGTGAAAAAAACGTTAGCCATCCATATAACTCCTTCAAGTTTCCATTGTCAAGAGACACTCCAAAAATCAGATTTTATACATTAAGTAACGTGGTTATCTTGTAGCAGCGTAAATCTTAAACAGTCCAACGAAGATTTTTAGAATTGTCGCAATGTAAAAAATTTCGATTCTAAAGAAGTACGGTACAATTTTTTTCAAGAATATCATATGGATTTTTTGCTACTCTAGGTATGTTAAGGCTAAGCCCTTATTTCATTTTGCATGATCTCGTCATTACACAGGTTTGATAACGAGGCATACAGAAAAATTCATATCCCAGAATTTACGTATATTTTGCTAATCTTGCAAGCTACGTATATTTTTCTAGTTTTGTAAATTACGATGATCAGCTTTGACCAAATAATGTGTAGGTCTGGGGTAATATTCAAATACGAATTTTCCATTTAATTGGAAGTTGTTTCATGGTATGACCATGTAATACGCCGAGGTTTTAAAATCAGAAGAAGATGTTACTTCCCAAAAGTAGAAACAAGAGACTCTGTAATGGGTAATGGAAGGTCAAGAATGACTCATTAAGTTAAACGTAATTTTTATTTTCTGTTTTAATTTAGTAGGCCTTTTAATCTTGTCTCTTATACCTTCAATAGTTAAGTTCATTTTAATTGTTGTAGGATCATTCTCCTGTTTCTCATAGGATGAATATAAATCTTATTCAATTGAGTATTTCCTTCTTCCAGAATCTAAAGAAAAGGTTGAACGACGCCAAAGGAAAATTGAGAAAAATCATACCCCTCCTTTGGGCATATCGAACAACATCGAAGTCCAGTACGGGGGCAACCCCGTTCTCCTTAGTATATGGCTCTGAAGCCTTTATTTCAGTCAAAGTCGGGAAATGCAACGCTAGATTTCGATATACAACGGAAGAATCAAATCACGAGGCTATGAATACTAGTCGAACTATTGGATGAGAAACGAGAAGCCTCCCTCATTCGGATGGTTGCGCAAAAACAACGCATCAAGAGATATTATAACTGGAGAACCAACCTTCGCCACTTCAGAATCGGGGACTTAGTCCCAAGGAAAGTCACCATCAACACTCGAGATCCTAATGAAGGAAAACTCGGCCAAAATTGGGAAGGACTCTATCAAATCCTCGATATAGTTGGAAAGGGATCTTACAAGTTGGGCACCATAAACGGCGAGCAATTACCAAATAATTGGAACATCTCATTACTCAAGAGATAGTACCGTTAAGGTATGACCTTCTCCATTTTTATTTATGTTTTACGCTAACTTATTTTCAGGTATTCGAGAAAACTATTAGAGGTATCATCGAGTAGGAAGATATTAGGACCCTAAAGCACGCGTTGCTCTCTTTTTCCCTTCGACCGATTTTATCCCAAATGGGCTTTTCCGACAAGGTTTTTAACGAGGCAACCACTGTTCGTGCTGACTTTGAGTATCCGAAGTCTTCTTACATTTAACCTTGAATACTGGAGGGTGTCACTCTCGGATGATTTATTTTCAAGGAAAAATACTTTATGTCAAAAGGTGTTACATCTCGCATTTTTCGTACGTTAGAGTTTCGTCTTCAGTAAGTTAACGTAAACTCGGGATGAGATTACCTTGATGTTAGCATATTTATGATATCTATACCGAGCAATATGTAAGTGCCATGAAGGAAAGGGTACACGAATTAAAGAAAATGAGTTTCGTTGAAGGTTGTCGAATTGGGATAAATTACGGGTCGAGCATTAATACCCGATACTTATGGACTAATACCATGCAAGGTACCATATGACCACAATAGTATGATGTATAAAGTATATTAAAAATAAGTAGAATTTTAAATAATTAGAAATAATTTTTAACTATGTAGGTAATTGATTAATTATCGGATAACGAAACATTATCTAATTACTCAATAAGTGAATAAAGATTAAATATCCCACACCCATCCCCACATGGAAACTAGCCACATTATCAAGAAATGACTTAGAGTCATTCCTTGATTAGGTGTCACAAGGTTACAAATTCTTTTCATTTCCAAGACTTTGCATATAAAAGTCTTTCAATTAAGAAGTGAAAAAAACGTTAGCCATCCATATAACTCCTTCAAGTTTCCATTGTCAAGAGACACTCCAAAAATCAGATTTTATACATTAAGTAACGTGGTTATCTTGTAGCAGCGTAAATCTTAAACAATCCAACGAAGATTTTTAGAATTGTAGAAATGTAAAAAATTTCAATCCTAAAGAGTACGGTATAATTTTTTTCAAGAATATCATATGAATTTTTTTGCTATTTTAGGTACGTTAAGGCTAAGCCCTTATTTCATTTTGCATGATCTCGTCGTTACACAAGTTTGATAATGAGGCATAAAGAAAAATTCATATTCCAAAATTTACGTATATTTTACTAGTCTCGCAAGTTACGTATATTTTTCTAGTTTTGTAAGTTACGATGCTCAGCATGGACCAAATAATATGTAGGTCTTGGGTAATACGCTGAGGTTTTAAAATCAGGAGATGTTACTTCCCGAAAATAGAAACAAGAGACTCTGTAATGGGTAATGGAAGGTCAAGAATGACTCATTAAGTTAAACGTAATTTTTATTTTCTGTTTTAATTTAGTAGGCCTTTTAATCTTGTCTCTTATACCTTCAATAGTTAAGTTCATTTTAATTGTTGTAGGATCATTCTCCTGTTTCTCATAGGATGAATATTAATCTTATTCAATTGAGTATTTCTTTCTTCCTGTCAAGAGAGCAGAGAGTTTATATACATAGTATTAAAGTATTTTTTTTACCATCGAGCTATAATCGATGGGCAGGTCCCTACTGGGAAACCTCTGATCAGATGGTAAGTTATAAATCGAGTCTGTTGTGACCGAGCGCCTATGAGCGAGCCCAGTTGGTCGAGGTACAGAGCCTAGTATGGCCGAGTGCCTATGAGCGAGCCTACTACGGCAGAGCAATTATATATATACACTGAGCCTTATAAGGCCGGACAACTATTTTACTTACTATATTGAGAGGATATTGTCAGTATCAACATGTGAGCATATCTACAGATTATCTTTAACCCCTAGTTGCTTTCCGTTATTAAATTTTTAGTTTCAACTATCAGTATATTTCCTTACATACTCGATAAATTATTTCGTACTGACGTCCCTTTCTAGAGGCGCTACATTTCATGTGTGCAGGGTCAGACAGATAGATGGGTAGACCTCCTCAGTAGGTGTTTCCCGAATTCAGCTTTATCGATAAACTACCCTTCTTTCGGAGTTGCCGGGTCTAGCAGTTTGGTGTACATCTTGTCTATATATGTAGATAGGTTTATGGGTAGGTAGGGGCCCTGTTCGGATCACAGTACATCTCTCAGTAGAGGCTTGTAGACATATCCTGTCAGTTAGTACAGTATGTTGGGCTTGTAGGCCCTGTACGTATATTTTGTTGACTTTTCAGTTGTAGTAATTATGACGTCCTTGCCAGACCGGCTTTATGTTGACATTTAGTAAGTGTTAATCTCTGTTCAGTTTTGTACTTTGCATCGCACATTATCTTGTAATGTGGCCCATGGCCAAAGTATGACATTACATGTTTAGAGCCTCTTAGTCTCAAGTGATACGCAAGGATAGGTGAGGCACTGGGTGCCAGTCTCGCCTCCATGCTCGGGGCATGACAAAAGTGGTATCAGAGCAGTTCTGTCCTAGGGAGTATACAAGCCGTGTCTAGTAGAGTCTTGTTTATAGATGTGTGGTGCACCACATTATATAAACAGGGGACTACAGGACATGTAGGAGTTGGTTCCCCTTCTTTAAAATCTAAATAGTGTTGTAGCACTGAGTTATAGGAAATTTGAGTTAAGCTTACGTGTTGACGTTTGCATGCACATATGACGTTAACTAGGAAGACTATGGCTAGCTAGAGGAGAGAAACAACAGTAGGTGAGGGGACTACAGGGTACCCCCAGCAGATGGGGCCCAATTGGAGTCATAGAAGAGACCCTACCCATAAATTACCGGCTCCTCCTCCACCTGAGGAGATTCCTAGTGAGACCGCACATCCAGTTCCCCCTCCGTTTCCATCAGAGCAGGACTTAAGGAGTGTGGTCAATTTGTCGGAACAGTTGGTAGCTGCCTAACAACAAACTAGGGCATCTACTAGTACAGGACTTCCGAGGGATCTGGGGTTCAAGGGTCTGAGAGTTTATTGCTTTGAGTCCCCCAAAGTTCACGGGGACAGATCAGAGGGAGGACCCGCATGATTTTATAGATTAGCTTGACAAGATCTTTCGGGTTATGCATGCCATAGAGAAAGAGGAAGCTAGCAGCTTCCCGACTCCGAGATATAGCCATCCTTTGGTATGAGGGATGGGAAAGGTCCAGGGGACGTGATGCACCTTCAGCTAATTGGGAGAATTTTTCAGATGCCTTCCTTGACCAGTACTTACCACGAGAGAGCCGACAAGCCCGAGTCGATCAGTTTCTAGCCCTCAACCAGGGCAATATGAGTGTTTGAGAGTATAGTCTTCGTTTTGACTCATTGGTCAGATATGCACCATCCATAGTTTCTACTATGAAGGACAGGATCCACAGGCTTATAAAAGGGTTGGCCCCAGAGTTGACCGAGGAGTGTGCCGCCGCTGCATTACAGGATAGTATAGATATCTCCTGAATTTAGGTATTTGCCTAGAATATAGAAAAGGGTAAGCGTCGCCAGCAGGGTACGGAGATGACTCAGTTATGGCAGCTGAAGAGGATGAGGTTTGCCAGATCTCAGGAACAGTCTCAGATTAGTTATAGGACCCAGAACTTTGAACGACCACCTAGACCCCCGCCACCTCAGTCACAGGGTTACAGGTATGACAGTTATACTCAGTCAGGACCAGGTGAGAGCTCCCAAGCATCAAGTTTGTAGCGACAACGAGGTTCGGGGAAGACATGGCCATTCCCATCGTTGTGTGCCATCTACGGTAGAGGACACTTAGGACAATGTCGAGCTGGTTCCGATGCTTATTATACATGTGGACGTCCAGGGCATATGATGCAAGATTTCCAAATAGAGGTTCTGGGGGTATGGCACAACTAGCAAATTCAACAACATGATCAGCTATATACGTGCATCCTCCAGGGCGCGAGTCTCAGTCTTCGGCTGGTAGAGGTCGAGGAAGAGGTAGAGGGTCCAATTCAGGTTGTAACCAGAATCGTATCTATACGTTAGCGAGTCGACAAGACCAAGAGACCTCACCAGACGTTGTGACAGGTATGTTGACCATTTGTTCTCACGATGTTTATGACTTGATAGGACTAGGATCTACTTTATCATGTATTACCCCATTTTTCACGAGGAAATTTGATATAGTGCATGAAATACTAAGTGATCCTTTTACGGTATCTACACCGGCCAGAGAATCGATTATCGCTAGACAGGTTTACCAAGGTTGTACAGTGGTAGTTTGTGGTCGTTAGACCTCAGCCAACCTAGTTAGCTAGTGATGTTGGATTTTGATGCTATCATGGGCATGGACTGGTTGGCAGCTTGTTATGCCACAGTTGATTGTTGAGCAAAGACAACCAGATTTCATTTTTCGGGCGAGCCAGTACTTGAATGGGTAGGTAATACATCGACACCCAGAGGTAGGTTTATTTCCTACATGAAGGCGAGGAAAATGATCGCAAAAGGGTGAATTTATCATATTGTGCGAGTTAAAGATGCAGATACTGAAATACCTACACTCTAGTCTATTCCAGTAGTAAGGGAGTATGTGGATGTATTTCCAGACGAACTTCCAGGTATTCCTCCTGAGCGAGATATTGATTTTGGCATCGATTTGCTACCAGGAACGCAACCAGTATCCATTCCTCCATATAGAATGACACCTGCCGAATTGAAGGAGCAGTTAAAAGATTTGCTGGAGAAAGGTTTCATCAGGCGCAGTACTTCACCTTGGGGTGCACCGCTACTATTTGTGCAGAAGAAAGACGGCTCGCTGAGGATGTGTATTGATAATAAGCAACTGAACAAGGTAACTATTAAGAATAAGTATCCACTACAAAGTATAGAAAACTTGTTTGATCAGTTACAGGGAGCTAGATGCTTTTAAAAAATAGATTTGAAGTCGAGGTACCACCAGGTCAGAGTTCGGGAGAAAGATATTCCCAAGACAGCCTTCAGGACCCGATATGGCCACTTAGAGTTCCTTGTCATGTCCTTCGGGTCAACGAATGCACCTGCCATATTTATGGACTTGATGAATAGCCTCTTCCGGCCATATTTAGATCTATTCGTGATAGTCTTTATTGATGATATTCTGGTTTATTCAAGTTCAAAAGATGAGCATGTGGACCACCTGCGAGCGGTACTCCAAACCATGTAGAAGTGACCACACCCTTCACCATGACGGTTGCAGAAGCGAGAAGGAAAGGAAAGAGGAAAATGGAAGAAACTGGTGCATCACAAGGTATGACGAGGACTGGTAGGGTTTACATGCCCGAGCATTTGGGAGGAACAAGTAAAGAAGTCGATTCCTTGCAGCCTATCATTGAAACTGGGCCGGACGATCTTTGAAGAAAAGTGCAAGGAAGAGAGTATTTTGTGGTTGATCATCTGAACAAAACCCTTGCTTAGATATCCATACTATCACTACTGCAGAATTCTTAAGCACATAGGAATGCATTGATGAGACTGTTGAACAAGGCTTATGTACCCAAAAACATTAACAGTGGAGAGATGGCCAATATGGTAGGACAAGTATTGGAAAGCCATAAGATCACTTTCCACGAAGATGAATTGTCGCCGGAAGGGTTAAGTCACAATAGGGAGATGCATATCACAGTGCAGTGCAAAGAAAATTCATTGCCAGAGTCTTGATAAACGGGTGTTTGAGTCTCAACATCTGTCCATTGACTACTTTAAAGAGATTGGGTAAAGGTTTGCATGAAATACGAGCAGGAACTATGAATGTGAAAGCATTCGATGGGTCTCAAAGGGCCACGATCGGGGAAACAAACCTCTGTTTGCAGATGGGCCCCACTTGGTTTGATGTTGAATTTCAAGTGCTAGACATATCCGCCTCATGCAATCTACTGTTTGGACGACCTTGGATACACGTTGTCGGGGACATAGCCTCTACACTATATCAGGATGTGAAGTTTGAATGGAACCATCAAGAAGTGATCATCCATGGAGACATGAGTAATCCTATTTACACCAATCAGACTATTTCGGTTGTTGAGAATATAAGGAATTTGGATGGAGAAACTTACCATCGCATTAAGAGTGTCAACGGGATTGAGAAAGATAAATGGCGGAGTGGAGAAATAGAGAAAATATTGGCATGGGCAGGATATGAATCTGGTAAAGGGCTCGGAAAGAATCTCCAAGGTATCGCCAAACCAATACATCTAAGACGTCACGGCACAACCTTTGGACTTGGATATCAGTACACCTGGCACGAGTGTCAGAATTGGTCACCACCATGGCGTGATCCCTTTTACCCTCTAGAGAAACCAGTACCGTATTTGAGCCAATCCTTTCATTAGGCCGACACGATGTGGGGATCCGAAGAAGATGAAATTCTAGATGGCTTAAGGAATCCATTCTTGGAAGATGAAGATATGGATTGCGGCGCAATAGTTGATGTCACCACCCGAATTTCCCACTGTCGGGATCGCGATGGTGCCTAACATTGAACCCGCTAGGCAAGCCAACGTTACTATTTGATTACCTTTTCTTTACTTATTAGAAATTTACAAGATATCATAACATAAACAGAGAAATAAAATGGGGAAGGACGGAATTTAACAATCTAATTAAATTCTAATACGAAATCCATAATACAACTCCACTCAGAACCGGTGTAACAATATCACGGACTGTCTACGAATACTACAAACAACGGTCTGAATAAGAAAATACAAATCTGTCTCAGAAATAGATAAAACAGAAGGAAATATGATAGAAGGGGGACAACCTCGGACGCCTGTAGGACTACCTCGGGTCTCCTCTGGACTGAAGGCAACAACCTCAAACTACGGTCCGTACGGTCTAGTACTGGGATGTGCACAAAAGAGTGCAGAGTGTAGCATCAGTACAACCGATCCCATGTACTGGTAAGTGTCGAGATTAACCTCGGCGAAGTAGTAACGAGGCAGGAAACAACAACCATATAAACTTGTGCAACTTAATCATATACGAGAAGTAATAATAACATAGATTAAATTGAGTAATACGGGAAATGGGGGAAACATGCTGAGGGGGAAGGTGATATCAAGTTATGACAGTAATGAAGTAAAGCGACAAGGAAAATATCAAAATTGAAGCAACGGAAATAATAACACAAAATAAGCGCATGGCATCACCCTTCATTCTTTTACTCTCGACCTCACCACAGAAATCAACAGAAACGGCACGGACCCTTCGTGCTTTTACTCTCTCATAATCATGGCACGACATCAGCCTTCGTGCTTTTAATTTCATTGATATGGCACGACATCACCCTTTGTGCATTAACACTCACTCATGATATCACGTACGACATCACCCTTCGTGATTTACACTCTTTCTCACCCAAACAAATGAAATAACAACATCCCGACAGGGGAATCAATAGTATAAACAACAATGGAAACCATACCGTCCCAAGAAGGGAGTCAAAAATGGAAGAAATATCATCCCGGCTAGGAAAACAACTATAACCAATCTCGCTTACTTAATTAGCTTCAAGAAATAAATCTCAACTTGAACCAATACTCAACAATAAGCAATACCGAGGAAATACCATCAACATGGATAATTATCAAGTTAAGCCTAAGTAGTGTTTAATGAAAAATCATATCATCACAATATACGACTCATGGGCATGCTTGACACCAGCGTATAGATACTCTTCACTGCTCCTATACGTTGAACATAACACTAACATGTAGCAAAGAGGACACAACACCTATTCCCTCAAGCTAAGGTTATGCCAAACACTTACCTCGGATTCCACGACCAAAATCAAGCCTCAAACATCACTTTTCCTTTAGATTTCGCCTCCAATTCACTTGTATCTTGACATAATTAACTTAACAACATCAATAAATGCTAAAGAATCCAACCCCAATGCTAAATTATATGTTTTCTATCATTTTCCCCAAAAAGTAAAAAATAGACCCCAGGCCCGCTTGGTCAAAACTCAAGGTTAGGACCAAAACCCGATCACCCATTCACCCACGAGCCGGAATATGCAATTAGTTTTGAAATCCGACCCCAAAACAAGGTCTAAATTCCAATTTTACAAGAACCCCTAATTCTACCCAATCCCCCAATTTCTACCATGAAAACCCTAAAATTTTGGATAAAAATTGATGAAATGCATTAGTTTCCACTGGATATAAGAATTTATCATGTCCAATCACCAACCAAAAGCTCTCTTCTCTCTGGCGAGGTTTTGGTGAGGTTCGGCAGCCATGGCTCCGTTGATCTTTCCCCAGCCTTTGGCCGTGGGATAGGTAATTCAAAACCATATAGAAACCGATCCTAAACATAATTCAAACCAATCCTACATTACAAAACTTCAACCAAAACAGTCCACGTTAGTGTCATCAAAAATCGAGTTGTTTCCTATTAAACTCGATCATGGAGAACCAGTGATAGAATTCACAATGGCGGAGGTCAACGAATTCATAAGGGATGAAGGGCTACATCAGGAAGTTGTGGTTAAATTTTCATATGGAAAACCTGATCTACAGGAGGTTCGAAGAATTTTCTCATCGCAATTTGACGTACAAGGACACTGTAACGTTGGGTAGTTGGACTTTTGTCATGTGTTGGTCAGGTTTGATCTATTTAACGATTATGTTCAGTTCCTTTCAAGGTCTACTAGATATCTTAAATCAAAAGAAGATGAATACTTCTTCAGAACATTCCATGGATGTTAGGATTTAATCCAAAGGAGGAGACGTCTGTGGCAGTCGTATGGATTTCGTTACCAGGTTTGCCACCTAATTTCTTTGCAAAGAGGTCGTTAATATTTATAGCATCAGCTGTTAGAAAAGCTCTTGTTGTGGACAAGGTGACACAACAAAGAACTAGACCTAGTGCCACTAGAGTTAAAGTTGTAATTGATATGTTGGATAAACATCCCAAAAAGGTTAAACTTCAGATTGTTGATAGAGTTACTGGTATATATGTAGTGCATTATCAAGAAATAGTGTATGACAATCTTCCTAAATATTGAACTTGTTGCAAGCATCAAGGACATGACGAAAAGGTGTGTTGAGTAATGAAAACACAAGCTGAAACAGAGGAGACGACACATGAGGTGAATATGGACAGTGATCTGCATGTTAAGGAGGTTACTAATTTTAACAAACTACAAGGGGATGCAAGAGAGTATTTAAATGCTAAAAGAGCTGGACATATAGGTAAGGAATTAGCAGAAAAAGATGGTAAGCAAGGATGTGAACTAGCAACAGAAATATTGGTTGAGCAACATATTGAGACTGTGAAAAATCAAGCAGGTAAAGGTGTGTCTGTAAGAGATGGTTCAATGATCGATAAGGGACCTCCTCAACTTACTCGTGATGTTCCTGCTGAACAAGCCTTGGCAAGAATGCTTAATGCACTAAATCCAATAGTGGCAGCTTGTGATAAGCTGTCTCTTAGTAAAATTGCAACTGGTGTGTCGTTATCAACTGATGAAGGCTTAAAAGATGCTGTTGATCGAGTTGATTTTTCTGCACAACTTGGTAAGGAAAAGGATGGTATGGCAAAGGCTGGTGCCTTGAAGGCTGCAACTGATCAAGATGAGGTCAATGCACAAATTGAAAAGCCAACATCTGGAGCTTTGCAAGATGCTGATGGTCAGTTTACTGTTGGTGCACATGTTAGAATTGGAGTAATTGATAGAGCAACTGGAGATCAAAATAATGTAGGAAAGGATAGGGTAAACGTTGGAGATGTTTCCTCATGTGGTAAAATTGGTTTTGAGGTTGATAACTCTCAAAAACCAGATGGAAGTGGACAACAAATAGTTAGGGAACCCACTGACAGAGAAGTTGTTGCCCGGTTTTCAAGGAATAAAAAAATTGGACATAAGAGCGTTTTGCTGGAAAGTAGAACTGGGAATGTAATTGAGGATGATAAGGGAGGAGATATGAGCAAAAAGGAAGGAGATTGGAATGTGGTAACATATAGAAAATCTCCTGCAAAGATGGGGGGTTCACCAAAATTTCAAAACCAAAGTGTTCTACAAATCGACACCAACATTGGTCCCAACTCAAATAAATTCGATCTTGTTGCTACTGCTGAGGATCCTAAAGATGATACAACAAGTTTAAATGATAATTTGATGTCCAAACAATTAGTTCCAATTCCTAGCAATGAACAAGGAGGGCAAGGCAATGTGGAATTAGATAAAAATTTGGGTGTTCAACGAAATGACTCAAAGAACAAGTCGGGGTCTAAACTAATAAGCAACCAAGCCCACAGTTCGAATGCACCTACTTTGAATTTTTCCAATCCTAATGTAGAAAAAATTATCAAAGAGGCTCAGAATGCAATGATGATGAAGTCTACAATGTTTAAACAACCTGTGGTCACTTTGAATACCTCCGTATTAGAGGTACCTTTACAATCGTTAGAGTCTATTGGGGATTTTGAAAGTGAAGCTGGGCAGATTATGTTATCAACTGGGAATAATAATGATGTTATCCAAGAAAACGTGAGAGGGATGGCTATCAAATACAAGTTGTGGGCTGACCAGCGAGAGGAAGACGATGAAGAAGATTGGGGTGATGGTTTTGATGGGTACTCGTCTGAAGAAGCTGATCATGAGACTGCTTTGGACAGTGCTGGTGAAGAGCTTGAAGCTCTAGAATTGCCAAAAAATGATGGGGCAACAACAACAAGTCCCAAGAGCAAATTAAACATCCATGCTCCGGTGTTTATTCCTAGAAACTCACCTACAGGAAGATCGAGTCAAGCTGCAGCAACTCTTACAAAGCAGCTTGGTCCAGTTGCTAGTCCTACTGGTAAACGAAAAATAGTAACATTAAGAGTTGGGCAGCAACAAAGTGAGCCAATCATTCCAGTGATGCAAGCAGTGCAACAACAATTTAATCCAAACAATTCAGATATTCCAACTGGTGGTCGAGCAACAACAGTAACAACAAAAACTGGGTAGCAACAAATTGAGACAACCCCTCCAATTATTTCACTAGAGGAGAGGCAACTCTGATGCAATGTTAAGCTCAAAACATGTTAAATCTTCAAACCTTACTGCTTTAAGTACTGGCCGTGTGAGTAGGAGCAGGAACAAATTGCAAAACAATGAACAAAACAAGAAACGTAAAAACAAGGCAGTATTGATAAATAACAAAGGTGGAGCACTAATGCCCCAAGATCATTGAGAATTGGTGGCCCAAGATCTGTTTCAAGATTTGCCAAATCCGGTGAAATTGGGCAGAGATGTGTACGAAGAGGGCGAGGAAGATGAAATTCTGAATCATATAGGGAAGAGGCAGCAAGAAAAGGTGATTTATCACCTATGCATAGCGGCAAAAGAAAGAAGACACATACAAGAGAAAAAAGTTGGGACGACAAGGTGAGTGAAGATGAAAACTTAAGGTGACTTCCGATGAGAGTTGCTAAACAAAAACAGGCTGTTCCAACTACTTCATCAAAGTCCACCCGTTCAAAAAAGAAACAATGAAGTTTGAAGATATTTTGAAGAAGGTTGAGGATGAAGACAAGCGTCTACAAGTTGAAGATTTAAAAAGTTTAAGGAAGAGAGAGCATCACTCTTATTTCTACATCTTTTTATTCTATCATCACATTAGTATAATTTTATGTAATATCATCACAGAGTATATTATAAACTCTGTGATGATCACAGAATATCTAGTTCTAGCTAGTTATTTCTTTTTACATGCATGTTAGTAGATTAGGCTATTTTATTCCTCGATAGGATTAGTAAGGTAAGGTTTAGCCCAGTAGTGTCTGCTCAGGTCCTATGCCTTTGGGAATATACCCAAGCGGCTATGAGATTATATGCCCTCGTGAGACTTTGCCGGCAACTACACCATGATTCCTTTACATGAGGCTGCCACATAAGGCATTGTGAGGCGCATGGGAGTGATTATATAGCCAAGGCATAGAGGCAACACTACTGGTGCTATTTTCCCCTTTATTTGTACTTTTCCTACCGTATATAGATAGTCCCCTCGTGTTTTGGAGTGTAATGACAAGAAACAATTTGAGCCTTCGATCTTTACCCTTATTTATCATGACGTGATTACCATGACGTAAGTGATAGAGGTGACCGAAATGTCCCGTCGGTAAAGTTCCCCAGTTCTTTAATGTGTGTCAGTTGATGGTCGGCCACTACCAGCTTTGAACCGTCGCTGTGAAATCCATAAATAGGTCCCTTTTCCATTCTTTCAAACTTTACTATGAATCTCTTCTGCCCTAATCTTCAAAGTTGTCTGTATCCTTCAAGTTTTTAATCTTCAAATCTTCAATTTCCATAATTGATCCCTTCTAAAACACCAAGGATTATCATCCCCATTCTTCTTTGCCCTCAAAACCTAATGGCGAAAACGTCCAAAACAGTTCCACAAAATGAAACTGCCTCCTCGTCTCGGCCGCCTGGCGAGAAAACAACGACGGAGCCACGCTCTAGAGAGCTTGTGCCCAGGGGGTGCGTTATTAGTTCTGACTTCAAGGTAGAGAAAACCTCATCTGTCCCTCGTCGATGCGAGTCGGTATCGAGATACATGTGCTCGATTCCCGTGAATTTCCTCAAACAAGTGAAGAAAGACTGTAAATGGGGAAACAAAGAAGTAGTGATACCGGCCCTTGAAGAAGACATCACAACCCGAGTGGAAGGGTTATTGAGTGTTTACACTTACCCTTTCACGCTGGGTCCCCTCGATCCAATCATCGAGGACTTCTATCGAAAGTACCATGTAACCCTTGGACAAAATCCACTCCTCTTTCTGGAGGATCGTTATATTGCTTCGATTTTTCGTGAGCAAGATTAACGAGCTGCCTTTCACCCTCAACCACCTTATAAGGTTATATATCCTCCGACGTTTCCAAGGAGGGTTGATAAAATTCCAACGCCGATCCACCAAGACTTTCATCTCAAGCACAAATAAGAACTGGGGTTGGATGGATTGATTTGTCCGAGTGAGGACCTCGAACCTCATTTCGGCTGAAAGCATGCCGTTCCCCGAGAGATGGAACATGAAATGTAAGTATGATTTATTAGTTTCTTCATGTTAATGTCACTTCTTCACCTTCTCTTATCGATGTTCATTTTTGGCATAACTGCCACTAGGATACCAGGTATGGTTCCCCATCTCAAGAGTTGGGTCGGAGCCCGCTCTCGACCTCAACATATGTTGAGCGCGCATGGAGCGATTTATCGAAGGGATGGTTGGAAGCCAAAAACCATGGTAATCCTTTTTCTTGTATATAATGATTTGATTAAAACATTCCTCCGAACTTACTCAATTTCTTCTTCTACAGGTCTCGAAAAAGATGCAGTCATGAGGCCCCCATTCGGTGAGGAAGAAACCTCACCCCCTGTTCCGAAGCCGGCAAAGGACCATGACCTCTAAGGGGCCAGAGCCTAAGAAGAGAGTGGCTCGGCCAATAAGGAACATCATTCCCTTGTCTGTGGAGTCAGTTCAACTCCTAAGGGAGGCAGAGGAAGAAGAAGAAGATAAAGAAGACGACTCCGAGCTGGTGGCTTGAGTAAAGACGACTATCGAGGCTCAAAAGGCCGTTGAGTCGGTAGGAGTCAATAACATTCTGCTCCAAGCTGATGAGGCCTCGGGAGGAGACTTTGGTGAATTCCCCGAACTGGAAAAGGCCAAAGGTTCCTTACCTCAAGGTGAGAAGGCAGTAGAAACGACTGTGGAGGTCGGTCTCGAGGCTCCTCGAGATGGAGAGAACGCCCCAAGTGACCCACTTGGGGTAATAGAAATTAGAGACTTCCCTTCGCTTCCTTCATTCTACGAGGAGACGATTCGGTAGGCTCAAACCATGAACACTCCTTTCATAGAAGGAGCCCACGGAGGGGAGGACCCTTTTTGTTGTTATTTTGTTGGGGTCAAAGATACTACTGACCTTAGTGACATAGAGATACCGATGAAGAGTTCGGGTGGAACTTCTTCGAGTTATAGATTGACCAGCCAGTTTTCGGCCCCCAATGTCAACCCCAAGTGCAAACAGGCAATCATTATCTCTTTCTCGAAGGACGCAAGAGTTTCTTAAACCCCCGTAGGGGTGGCTAGTTATCTTCAGGGCCTGTTCACAGAGGAGGACCAAACTTTGATGGATGAGGTAGAAGCACCGTATCTCACTAACGAGGCCCATCATGCTTTGAATTGGGTAAGCTCCAACTCCTTTTGTCAATACAAGTTTCCATACTTGTGTTTTCTCTTCTAGCCTAATTCCTTTTCTTCTATTTGTGTAGGCCTCGATGCTACATCATGAAGCCTTTTCTAGGTCTCAAGGAGAACTGAGCCGATACGAGGCCGAAATTCAAGGTCTCACTGAGGAGAAAAACGCACTCAAGCTTCTAAGTGAGAAGAAAGAAGAAGAAACCAATGGCCTTCGAGCTGAGTTAACTGCGGCTCAGAAAGAACAAAGTGACCTGACCGAGCAGGTAATAAGAATCTTAGAAGTTTGTGGAAATGGTTCGGGTGTGACTGCTAACAATTTAATCTCACAGGTCCAATAGAAGCTCGAGATGATCAGGCAACTTCGTAAAGAAGTAGATGCGGTAAAGGCAGAAAACATAACATGGACCGTCTTGCCTTAGAGAAAAAGGTTGCTCGAGCTCAACTAAACTCGGCTGAGAGTCAACTCCAAAGCTTGAAAGAGAAAAACTTGGTGCAAGCCAAGAAAATCGAGGAGTTCCAAACTTGGTTGGATTTAGTAACTTTCGATTGGGAGAAGCTGGTCACAGAACTTGCAGCGGCAAAATCTGAAGTTGAGATGGCCAAGGCAGATGTTGAAGCAATCATAGTCGTTTACCGGTTTAACGCCGATGCCTCTACAGTTCAAGCGTATTGGGTTGCCAAGCATGCCAAGTTCCAATCTCAAAAGGAGACTCTCGAGGAGATCCATGCTCGTGGCTTCGATCTCACTGCCGTGATTAAAAATGCCAAAGGGATTGAAGCCGAGGCCAATGCATTGGCCTCTCCTGATGACGAAGATTCCGAGAGCATGAGCGAGTCTGAGAGTGGAGAATATCCCGATGGCGAAGATGCTGCTCCCGGAGAAGATTAGGCACTTAGGATTTTTCTTTTTGTATTTTTTGTATAGAATCTTGATCGGGCAACATTGCCCTTGTAAATAACTTTCCAATATATATAAAGATCATTTGTTTTTTATGTCTTGTCTTTGCTTTATTTATGCCTTATGAAATTTTTGTTTCATTTATGCCTTATGAAAGTTTTTCTTCATTTATGCCTTGTGAGATTGTATTCATAAGTTCGAAGCTTAGGCAATTTGTCCGAACTAGTATAGTTTTTACGATCGAGTGACTGCTTGCTCGAACTTGAAGTAAGGTAACCCTTAGGTTTTATTTGAGAGACGATGGTCTTCTCGAACTCAAATAAAAAATCGTTCCTTAGGCTTTTGTATTAGACCGATATAGTAGTTGTAAAAACAATGTTTATGGCTTTTTCCCCTTTTCGACTTGAAAAGTTTTTGTCATTTGTATAAAATCTGTACAATGTTTATGGCTTTTTCCCCTTTTCGGCTTGAAAAGTTTTTGTCATTTGTATAAAATCTGTAATGCCTTAGCACGAAGTAAGGAATTGTCGAGAGTTTGAACAATTTTGTACTCATTAGAGTTTTCGAGGTTTCGTATTATCAAAGTCCCTTGCAATTTTTCCAAGGATAGCCTTTTTAACCGCTTTATGAAAATATTCAAAGGCCTGTTTTATTACAGAATTATGACGTTTCTGAACCATGTTAATTCGACCGTAGCCTTTTATTTGGGATTTGCCTCTTATGCTTATTTTCCCGTTTCACTTCGAGCTTGCCCGAAGTGTCAGCCCTTGAGTGGGGTGGCTGTGACCTATAAAAATCGAGGGTTGCCTCTAAGGTCTCATAATCTTGAAGTTTTAATAATCCGGTCTCATTTGTTTTTCGAATGGAAGTCCCCGAGTGTGGGGTTTGTTGTTCGAACTTCCGTTATGATCGACCCTTAAGTGTGTTTACACAATAGATTAGGAGTATGAAATAGTAAAGTAGAAAATTTTTCTAAGGCATGAGATATCGACAAGGAAAAATACTTCTCTTAATAGATGATTATGCATGCATACATGTTCGAAGTCAGGGCTCGAGCAGCCAATACGGGCACAGTTCATTCGACCGTTTGACCGTTACAAAATTTTACCTATCGAGACCCCGCAGTCACGAAGTAATTTCCTTGCAACGAAGTTGACATCGAGGGTAATGCCCCCAGTATTCGAGGTTGATTGTAAAAAAGCCTTGGATACTGTTAAATTATTCTAAGTTAGCACGATCAATGGTTGCCTCGTTAAAAACCTCACCGAAAAACTCATTTGGGACAAAATCGGTCTAAGGTAAAAAGAGTGCAACGGGTGCTTTCAGACCTAAAGGCGTCGTGTTGAAGGATCCATCATTGTTCCTGATGAACACCTATAATGGTTAGTTTGAAATATAAATGAAAATGGATAAGGGTCGTACCTTAGCAGTAGTATCATTTTAGGAGTGATACGGTCCAATTGTTTAGTAATTGTTCGTCGTTCATTGTGCCAAGCTTGTAGGATCCTTTACCAATGATGTCGAGGAGATGATACGGTCCCTCCCAATTCGGACCCACTTTTCCTTCGTTCGAATTTCGGGTGTTGAGGGTGACTTTTCTTAGCACCAAGTCCCCAATTTTAACATGTCGAAGATTGGCTCTTCGATTGTAGTATCTTTCGATTCGTTGTTTTTTGCGGCCGATCAAACAAGGGAGGCTTCTCATCTTTCGTCCAACAGTTCTAGGCTCGTATTTATGGCCTCGTGATTCAGTTCTTCTGTAGCGTATCAGAACCTGAGGCTAGGTTCCCCGACCTCGACGGGGATAAGTGTTTCAGCACCATAAACTAAAGAGAACGGTGTTGCCCATGTACTCGACTTCGCTGTTGTGCGCCACGCCCAAAGAACATCGGGAAATATCTCTCTCCACTTTCCTTCGGTGTCGGTCAGTCTCTTCTTAAGATCTTTGCTAATAGTTTTGTTGGTCGATTCGGCTTGTCTGTTCCCACTGGGGTGATAAGGTTTCGACAAAATTCTTTTGATCTTGTGATCCTCGAGAAATTTAGTCACTTTGCTGCCGATGAACTTTTTACCATTATCACACACAATCTCGGCAGGTATCCCAAATCGACATATAATGTGGTTCCAAATGAAGTCTATGAATTTCTTTTCTCTGACTTTCTCGAAAGCTTGTGCTTCAACCCACTTGAAAATATAGTCATTCATAAATAAAATAAATTAAGCTTTACCTGGGGCCGGTGGGAGAGGATCGACGATGTCCATTCCTTATTTCATGAATGACCAGGGGGATAAGACCAAGTGGAGTTGTTCCCCGGGATGGTGAATCATTAACGCATATCTTTGACATTTGTCGCACTTTCGAACGAACTCTTTTGTATTCTTTTCCATATCAACCCAGTATTATCCCGCTCTGATGACTTTTTGAACTAATGATTCGGCACCGGAATGATTTCCACAAGTGCCTTCGTAAATCTCTCGTAGGACGTAGTCGGTATCTCCCGGTCCTAAACATATTTCCAACGGTCCATAGAACATCCTCCTAAACAATGTTCCATCCATAGACAAAGTAAACCGTGCTACCTTTGTTCGTAGAGCTCTCGTCTCCTTTGGATCCGATGAGAGCTTCCCGTTCTTTAGGTATTATATATGTTTGTTTCTCCAATCCCATGTTAGACTTGTAGAGTTTATTTCAGAGTGGCTTTCTTTGATCACTGATATTGAGAGTTGTATGATAGTCCTCGAGTTCAGTTCGTCATCTTCGACTGATGACCCCAAGTTTGCAAGGGCGTCGACCTCGGTGTTCCGTTCTCGAGGTACATGGTGTAACGTCCACTCTTTAAACTGATATAAAGTTACGTGTAGCTTATCCAAGTATCTTTGCATTTGATCTTCTCGGACTTCGAAAGTCCTATTGAATTGGTTTACCACGAGGAGGGAGTGACATTTGGCCTCGACGATTTCTTCTCCCAAGATTTTAGCCAACTCGAAACATGCAATCATGGACTCATACTCGGCCTTATTGTTAGTTAATTTCAGAGTCCTGATAGATTGTCTAATTATATTGCATGTGTGCGGTTTCAGAATGATACCTAGACCGGACCCCTTCATGTTCGAAGCACCGTCTGTAAAGAGGGTCCACACCCCCGATGATGTACCTGATTTTAGTAATTATTCCTTTTCTACCTCGGGTACGAGGGTTGGCGTGAAGTCGGCCACGAAGTCTGCTAAGATTTCATACTTGATGGTCATTCGGGGTCGATACTCGATATCGTACCCACTGATCTTGACGACCTATTTGGCAAATCGACCCGAAAGTTTGGGTTTTTGCAAAAATTATGAAGGGATAGGTAGTTACGACACATATTGGATAGCATTGGAAATACTGTTTTAATTTCCTATAGGCCCTTATTAAAGCAAACATTAATTTTTGTAAGTATGGATATCGGGTTTCGGCCTCGCCTAAGGTCTGACTAACATAATAAACAGGGAATTGCGTACCTTGTTCCTCTCGAACTACGACTCCACTTACCGCTATTTTCGAGGCTGCCAAGTACAAGTAGTGTTGCTAGTCCGCTTTCGGGGTGTGAAGCAATGACGGGCTCGATAGGTATCGTTTTAGTTCCTCCAGGGCCTGTTGGCATTCGCAGTCCATGCAAAGCTACTCTTCTCCTTAAGCAATGAGAAGAATCGGTGGATCCTATCTGAACACCTCGAAATAAATCATCCCAAGGCGGCTATGCGCCCCGTTAACCTTTGTATGGCCTTGACATTATCTACGACCAGATATCCTCGATGGCTTTGATTTTATCGGGGTTGACCTCGTTCCCCGATTAGATACCATAAAACCGAAGAACTTGCCCGAGCAGACCCCGAATGCACACTTTTTTGGGTTGAGCTTCAAATTGTACTTTCTCAGTATATCAAAAGTCTCCTACAAATGTTTCAAATGGTCCTCTGCTCGCAGGGACTTAACTAACATGTCATCAATATAACTTCTATTGATTTTCCTATTTGTTCTTCGAACATTAGATTTACTAGGCGTCGATAAATTGCACCAGCATTGTTTTTGTCCGAACGATAATATATTATAATAATAGGTATCGTATTTAGTTATGAACGAGTTTTTTTCCTGATCCTCCGCGTTCATCTGTATTGGATTGTACCCGGAGTAGGCATCAAGAAAACTGAGAATCTCGTGACCGGCCTTGGCTTTGATCATATGGTCGATATTCGGCAAAGGTAAAGAATCCTTAGGGCATGCCTTGTTCAAGTCTTTATAATCTACGCACATTCTAAGTTTATTTCCCTTCTTAGGGACTACCACTACATTTGCTAGCCATTCAGGATACTTTACTTCCCGAATGGACCCTATTTTGAGAAGTTTGGTTACTTCGTCCTTGATGAATGCATGCTTGACCTCGGATTGGGGCCTTATTTTTTGTTTTACCGGACAGAACTTCGAATCCAATCTCAATTGATGGGTAGTGATGTCCGGTGGGATACCTGTCATATCTAGATGGGACCAAGCAAAGCAATCCATGTTACCTAAAAGGAATTTAATGAGTTTTTTCCTGAGCTCGGGGGTTAACCCCATGCCTAGGTATACCTTTTGTTCGGGCAGGTACTCAATCAGTATCACTTGTTCCAGCTCTTCAACCGTTGATTTCGTGGCGTCGGAGTCATTGAGAATTATAAAAGATCAGGGAATCCAATGCTCATCATCCTCGTCTGCCCCCTGCTCCTCCGATTGGGTCGGGGCTGGTACCTGTGGTTGCTATTTAGACTTTCATTTCCCCTTTGTATCTGATTCCTTTGTTGAGAGTGCCGAGACTGGTATCAATTCATCAACTGCAAACATCTCTCTGGCGGTAGGTTGTTCTCCGTACACCATTTTGACTCCCTCCGGTGTCGGGAACTTCAGAATTTGGTGGAGGGTCGTGGGTACTGCCCTCATATTATGGATCCAAGGTCTTCCGAGCAGGGCGTTGTACCTCATTTCACCCTCGATCACGTGGAACTTTGTTTCTTGGATGGTCCCAACCACGTTCACTAGCAAGAGAATTTCGCCTTTGGTGGTTTCACTTGCCATGTTGAAACCATTAAGAACCCGGATCAATCAAAACATGTTTAACCTAAAGTTTATTCATAAGAACAGATAATGCCAGTGCATCATTGTGGGGCAGTGAGATCCACTCTGCATCCTCGTCATTGTAAGACAAGGTTCCTTCCGGTACGTAGTTTCGAGTTCACTTTTTCCTCGTGATCGACACCTTGGTGCTTTTGAATACAGGTCCTTGTGGAATGTCGGCCCCACCGGCAATCATGTGAATAACATGTTGTGGTTCTTTCTGTTCATTATTACTGTTTGCATCCCTGTCTCGAAGTAGTTCTTATCGATCGCTCAAGAAATCTTAAAGATGGCCCTCGTTAAACAAACGGGCTACCTCCTCCCTTAGTTGTATGCATTCCTCTGTTCTATGGCCATGAGTACTCTGGTATTTGCACATTGTATTAGTATTTCTCTGGGCCGGATCAGTCTCTAAGGGTCGAGGCCACCTTGTTTTTTTTATCCGTCCAATGTCGATACAATAGCTGATGCAACAACATTGAAGTTGTATTCTATAGCTGTGGTACTTCTATGAGATCGACATTTCTATCGATACCGGTATTACTCACGAGCCCTCAAGAGCTCTGTCCTTGAACATTTCTTCGTCCCTTCGAACGGAGTTGCGTCCAGGACCGCTGTTTCTCCGATCTAAACCATATGGTTAATATCGATCTCTGTTCGATCGTGGTTCTCTGTCGACATCTCTTTGAATTCTGCCAACGGGCCTGTTTGGATAAAGGGAACTGGAAGGAGTAACCAACTAATCATCCTTGACCTTGATTTTTGATTGTTACCGATTATGCAAATCGGCCCAAGTCACTGCTGGATATTCGATTAAATTCTATTTAAATGTCGTGATGCCACCGAACTTCGTACGTTCAGCTCTTGTGTAAAAGCCTGGACGACCCAGTCATCTGCGGCCAGGGGTGGGTCCATACGCTCCATCTGGAATCGTGATACGAACTCCCTGAGCATTTCGTTGTCTTTCTGCTTCACTTTGAAGAGGTCCGACTTCCTAGTCTCGACCTATATGGCTCTGGCGCTTGACAAAGGAATCTGCAAGCATAATGAAATTGGGCGTCAAATTGTGGTGCCATATCGTTGCCCTCTTTGATAAAGTTTCTCCGAACTTCTTCAGCAGAATGGACTCAATCTCATCGTCTTCTAAATCATTCCCCTTTATGGCACATGTGTAAGAAGTGACATGCTCATTGGGGTCGGTGGTTCCATTATACTTTGGAATTTCTGGCATACGAAATTTCTTTGGGACGGGTTTAGGAGCTGCACTTGGGGGGAAAGGCTTTGCACGAACTTTTTCGAATCCAAACCCTTCAAAATCGGTGGTGCCCTCGGAATCTGATCAATTCGGGAGTTGTATGTTTCTGCCTTTTTGTCATTTTCCTCGATTTTCTTTTTCCCTGATTCGATTTGCTTTTTGAGCTCTTCGAGCATTTTCATAATGGCGGGGTCAGTCCCCGATTAATTGGCGTTTGACCTCTCCGGTACTGGTTCGGCCCTGTGAGGAACTTCTAGTGAGGGCTCGGGTTCAACTCTACTTGGTGCTCGGTTCTGGATTTGGAGTTACGCTGTGGTGGCTTGTTGAGTATGTAACATTTCAAATATTAATCGAAGGCTGACTCTGCCATCTTCGCCACCCTGTTGATCTTGACAGGCTGGTCGAACGTATTTAAGGATGCTATTTTCGGAGTCGACGCCCAGATTCGCATATAGGGCGACGTGGGAACTGACGTTGGGTCTGCAACTGGTACTCCCTCGACGCCAACCTGAGGTACTTCGATTCATGGGACGGCTATATTGTCGTTTTTCCCCATGAAAACCAAGGCTATTGTCGGCGTGTGTGGGTACAGTTTGAGTGTTCGACATGCTGATCCTGAAATCAAAAACACTTACGAGAACAAGCATAAAGCGGTGTGTGTTATGAGAATTAGTACTAAATAATCACTATTATCCTTAGCCCCACGGTGGGCGCCAAACAGTTTACCCTTAAAATTGGATAACAATTAAATTTATAAGTGGTATTAAGGATATGTGATTTCACCTAGCACAAAATGATAAATACAGTAGATGATTTTTATACTTGACTAAAAGATAAAGCAAACCGGTATAAAAATGCAATTTGAACCTCCAGCTAGACCGCCCTCGAACCAACTGCGAGTATATTTAAGAAGTATGAACTGTACCAAAGAATAAGAGAATTTAAGAGAGAACAATGTTATATTGCTTTGATATGCGAGAATTGAATGATTACAAATGATTAGAACTCTCATTTATATAGCAGAGGAATTCTACTTATGGTACAATTCAAATTACTGATGGAGATCCCATGATTAGCTAAATAATCGTTCTGGATTTGATCTGTTCCGAGATTCCCGCCACGATCCTCGACTGGTCACGGATATCTCGGCTTTCCGTTAGAATGCTATCTTCAGTCTTGCTCGAGGTCTATCCTGTTTGGTTTCGATCATTATTGGTCTCGATCTCGATTGGTACTTCGAATCCCGAGCTCGGCGCCGCACCTTCATATCTCGATCTGATATAACATGGGGCCGATCCTCGGCCCATCATCCTAGTCTCGGTTCATTAACAGAATCGGGTGGCCCGATTTCAACGGTATACACAGTGATACTCGACAATTTAATTTCCAAACTTTGAACAGTTTGAATTTTATTACCTTTCATAGTTGAATTATATGTGCCACAACCTTGCAATAAGAACAAAATGTTGCCTTATATTTCATACATGTTTCTTTTTGTTTTTCATGTTCGTTAGAAAGAGCCAAAGAGTTTTTACCTGTAAGCAGAAATTGTGGATATGGGATTCGTTGAAATTTTAAAAGAATGCATCAATAACTGATGTGAAAAGTTTACGTGCACACTCTTGAAGTTTAGACAATTACATAAGTATACTTTCAAATTTATGAAATACACTGATAACGAATGAGAACGGCAAAGTAACCTTCTTTTTAACATAAAAGGCAGACTTATATTACTTAAACAACATTACAACAACATAGAAGTAGTTTTTAGGGCATTACTGTTGCTCATACTTGCTAAGTAATTACAAACATTAGTAGAAATGTCTTTAAAACTATTACAAATATCCAGTTTGTTCCTTAGAACTTCTTGTTCGACAAAAAAAGGTGGACGGGCATGAAAGAATACTTGAAAGCGATGGGGTACTTGATTGCTTTCTTTGTCATCCGGTGTGCCACTCCATTATCTTCCCTGAAGTTATGCTTCGGGGGGTGGGAGCTTCAGTTGGTGCATTAACCATCTACATTCAAAGATAATGTTAGAGAAGTTATTACCATCCTCATACACAAGCTTAATAATATCCGTGCACTCAGTTTCGATTTCCAGATTTTCGAAATTCATTTGTTTGAAATTTTTTAGTCCCTCTAATAGAGCCATAAGTTTTGCATGTGTGGGGGATAGTGCGTAGATTTCCTTGTGAAACCCCATGATCCAATCTCCATTGCTATTTCTTAATGCGCCACCAATACCTGCTACATTGCTACTACTAGAAAAAGCACCATCACAATTTAATTTAATCCACTTTTTAGGAGGTTTCTGCCACTTGACCTCGATAGTAACTGTTTTGTTATTGAATGGATTTTTCTCAGTGAAAAAAAAACAAATTCCCATACAAGCTGAACAATTTTGTTGGCATCCAAGTTGCAATTGATATTGTTCATGTTGTTGTGCTTCCTGTTTTTCCATAACACCCATATGGAATATGGAAATAGGATTTTCCAACTAATGTTATTAGTATTTTGGTAGATGAAATTATCCTTAAGTTTCACTAGCCAATTTTCATCGCCTATCAAGTCTAGGGAGGTGATGCCCATGTTTTCCCAAAAATGACGCGCTATTAGGCAATCTAAAAAAATGTGGTGGATGTCTTCTATTCCTATTCTGCAACAAAGGGATACAATTATGCATACATTTCCATTAAAAAAATTAATTTTGATTGGGCATCGAAGGTCCCAGATCCATTTGAAGCTAGAAGTATTGTTGGGTATGGTAATAAGGTTATAGCAAGATTTCGTGGAAAAAATACCACTTGATTTAAGTTTCTAGCTAAGTTTATCTATTTTGGATTCTTTACAAGGGGTGGGTGTTATGCTAATGTTCTTGATTACCTCAGAGGGTAACTCAAAAGAAATAGCATTTAAGTCCCAATTCTTGTTCTTAATAAGATCTCCTATGAAAAAGTTCATGTCATTCTTATCAAGAGGACCTTCGATAGAGCATCTTAGAGAGGTGGAATTATAGATCCAATTAACCAAATATTCATCTTTGTATCTATTGACGGATGCCAAAGAATACCTTTACAACAAATCTTCCAACCATTAATAATGGACTTCCAAATGAAAGAAGTATTGGGGTGGATTTTGACCTAGCATATTTAGCCATAATAAGATGACCAGAAAAGGCCTAAAAATGCCACTCAACTTTCAGAAATGGTCTATCCATGTCATTCGTTAAAAAATGCTCATTTTATGCCACTGTCGTTACACATTTGGCTCATCCATGCCACTATTTGACTAACGGCTCAATTTTTTAAAATATTTATAACACTCACATTTCCACGTGTCCTGTCGTCATTGGTCCGAATTAACTCATGCCCACTTAATTTTAACCTTGGTTAGGTCCATTTACCCAAACCCCACCCGGTTAAAATTTACCCAAATCATTAACCCAAACCCCAATCAGATTCGCTGTGTTCATGGTCCATCTTACCACCATTTCGATCACCGGAACCGAAATCAACCCAACAAGAAGTTTCGGAGCAGCCGTGATTTACAACCAGGACAAGGCTTGGGATGAGCACTGGATCTTCTGGGTCGACCATTCGTCGGAGCTTTCATCGCCGCCGTCTACCAACAGTACATCCTCCGAGCTGGCGCCCTTAAAGCGATTGGTCCTTCAGGAGCAATGCTTAAGAGATTTCACGCATGAGAAAATTTGTAAATAAAATGCTTGGATGGGAAAAGGTGTGTTTTCTGGTCTTTTGAAATTTTTCTTTCTATCCATTTTTTTTGGATATTGTACTTAAATTAAATTTGTTTGTATGTTTGCTTCCTTCTATTTTAATTTCCTTATCCTTTGTGTTTTTTTTCTTTTTCTTCCTTCTACTTAAAGTAATTGCTGATTTTTCATAGTCATTTTTTTATGAAAGAGACTACTGGAATCCGATTGGGGTTTGGTCTGAAGGGTTTGGTTTGGTTTGGGTTATTGATTTGGGTATGTTTTAACCGGGTCGAGTTTGGATAGGTGGACCTAACCAAGGTTAAAATGAAGTGGGCATGGATTAATTTTGACCAATAACAACATGACACGTGGAAATGTTGGGTTGTTATAAATATTTAAAAAACAAATTGAGTCGTTAGTCAAATAATGGCATGGATGAGCCAAATGTGTAACGACAGTGGCATGAAATGAGCATTTTCTTAACGGATGGCATGGATAGACCATTTCTGAAAGTTGAGTGGCATTTTTCGGCCTTTTCCGTAAGATGACACAAAGGAGCATTAGGGATTTTTATTAGTCTCCACACTAGGCTTGCTAGGGTTACCAAATTTTTAGTTTAAGCTTGGCGAAGACCTTGACCTCCTACTCTCTTATCCCTAGTAATAGTATTCCAATTGATTAGATGGAGTTTTTTAGCATCACTGGGGGATCCCCATATGAAATCTCTTTGAATTTTGTCGATTGTTTTAATGGTCTTGGTGGGAAGAAGTGCGTATTGCATTGAGTGAGAGGGTATTTCACTTAAAGTGCTGGAAGCTAAAGTGGTTCTACCGGCCATATTAAGAAAATGACACTTCCAATGAGATAATTTGGAGTGCAGATTGTCTATGATAAACTGAAAATCTTTTACCTTTGGCATGTGGTTAAGAAATGGAAATCCAAGGTATTTTCCAAATCCATTAGTAGCTTTAATACCAAATAGAGATGTTAGAAAAATTTGAGTGATCTTTGGGGCAATTTTTTGGGATGACTATTCTTGATTTAGTCTTTTTAATTTCTAGACCTGATTCCATGCAAAAGAAGTCCATGCAATGTTTGATGTACTGACTTGTCTTTTTGTTTGCCTTCCCCATTAGGGTTATGTCATCCGCAAAAAGGATTTGGGAGAAGGAGGGGATCTTATGGATAATGTTAATAGGGTCCCAATTCATAATATCAACTTGGTGATTAATAAGTCCAGATAAGAGTTCAATGCATAATATGAATATGTAAGGGGGGGGTCTCCTTGGCGGATACCCCTACTGGGTTGGAAGTAACTGGTTCTTTCCCCATTCACTAGTATCCCCATTGAGCTAGTAGTTATACAATGCATAATTAGCTTAGATAACTTTGGAGGAAACTTGAAATAATCAAGGGTCTTGTGAACAAAGGACCATTCTAGCCTATCAAAAGCTTTTTCTAATTCCAGTTTAATGATCATATCAAAGTTTGCTTTTTTTGATCGACTAAGGTTATGCATAATCTCTTGAATTATGATGGCATTATCACTAGCTCTTCAATTTTTAATGAAGTTGAATTGCATAGGACTAATGAGGATGGGTAGGAAGGGCTTTATCCTATTAGCAATAATCTTGGTGATATCTTTGTAAGCGGCGTTACAAAGTCCAATAGGTCTAAAGTTTTTGAGGTTATTTGCATTAGGGAATTAATGAATGAGACAAATGAATATATCATTAATATCACTAGGTAATGTTTGAGTGTTAAAAACTTTGTAAGGAGTTTCCTATTATGTGCCAATATTTTTGATAAAAGAAAGGGTGGATGCCATCCGGACCCGGGGCTTTAAAAGGCTTAAAAGAAAATAAAGCGTTATAGATTTCTATGTTGGTAAGGGATTTGTCCAGGCTACTTAGATCAATGTTTCTTGCACAAGATGGATAAATAGTTGACTTAATTTTAGGGGAAGAAAGATTGGATGTCGAGAAGGCTTTCATGAAGAAAGATAGGGTGTGTTCAAGAATTAGGCTAGGTTCAGAGATCCATTCTCCATTATATTTAGTCAAATAAGTAATGGCATTATGATGTTTACGATTGGATGACATAATGTGGTAGTACTTGGTGTTGGCATCTCTTTCATTAAGCCAGTTAATTCTAGATCTTAATTTCCAGAAATCATGTTCCATATGGAGAATATTGTTATATTCTAGTTGGAGGTTTGTTTCAAGATTTTGTAGGAAGTGACTATGTTTGTAGTGAGGAGAGGATTGGATCCCGTTCAATCTAGTTAATAAAATTTCTTTCTTTTAAAGATATCTCTAAATGTGGTATTTTTCCACTGTATAACCTCATCCTTAAAACGTTTTAGGGCAATCACAAAATTAGTGTTCAACCAACAGTGCTTAACAATATTTATGAAGTCCGGATGCCTACACCAAATTGTTTCCAACCGGAATGGTTTATCACTATGGTTATATTTCTAGACATTAGATTAATTAATAGGGGATTATGATCCGAATGTGTTTCGGGCAGGTGGATAACTACAACCTTAGGATATAATGAAAGCCAACCTTTATTAACGAAAATTCTATCCAGCCGTTCTATGATTAAACCCTTGGATTTTTTTCTATGGTTAGACCATCTATATTTACAACCCTTGTAACCTAGATCTAATAGGTTACAACGATTAATGCTATTCCATATCGAGTTACTGCGTTCCTATACCCCAAATTTTTCACTTGAAGTAAGGATGTCATTAAAATCCGCCCAAGTAACCAAGACCCTTTAAAATTATTACTTATATTTTCTATGTTGTTCCACATTTCACGACGTTTAAACAGCATAGTACTAGCATAAATGGAAGAAAAAAGCCAAGTAGTTTTCGAAGGTAGTACCTCGATTGTGGCATGAATCTCGTGATTATTTCTAACATAGTCATGCTCCTTGACCACACTGGCATCCGGTAAGAGTACTATACCACCATATTCACCTTCACTTGTCACTTCAATCATTTGAGAAAAATCAAAATCACTAAGGAGAGACATGTGACTTTCCATTCTTGTTTCAAGTAGTGTAACCATGCAAGGCCTATGGGTATCCAACATTTCCCGAAAATTAACTCTGAAATTTTCATTGTTACCCCCACAAATGTTCCATATAATGATATTAGTAGGCCTAAACATTGATTCAAGGTTGCTTGTTGGCCCATTCTCCCTCTAGGCACGAGGCATTGGGTTTCTCCTCATCAATGGAACTAATATTATGGCATGGTTCCCTATTGTTGGGCCTTGGGGGGGGGGGGGGGGGGGGGGGGGGGGGAGGGTCTCACATCTATTGAGAACTTGTAAAGTCTAGGTGGGCAACTCAGTACATACCTCTTCTCCCTTTGGTCCCTGAATATGTAAACCTTTATTTCGTTGAGTGTTGAAAACTCTAGGACTGGTCCTGACCCCAGTAGGTTTATTTCTTCTTCCTTCTCCATTTGGTTGTCTTCTGGTTCTTGTGCATTGGGTGGATCTTGTGCTTGAGGGATGGTTTGTGGGATTTGTGGTGGAGCAGGGGGGTTCTGTGGGTGTGCTGGGTTTGCATGGGGTGCTGCTTGCATGTTGGAGTTGGTTTGTGGTGTCACATTGTCGTTGGGGACTGACCAAGGGATGAAGATTGGGTTCATATTGGTGATTTCCCATGGTGGGAAGAAGGGTAGATCGACTGGCACTTGCTGAGATTGGATTGGGTTGAAATGAGTTGGAAGACTCCATTGATTCCTCATTGCTTGGGCTTGACTCAAGTTCATTGATGGTGCTAGAGGGTGGAGGATGTTGTTTACCTGCACATGGTTGAGGTAGTTTTTCATCGCCATGTGCATACCTTCGTACACTAGTTGGGCTAGGAAGTGGGAGTTTTGAAGCACTATGACTGTTTTCTGGCCATTCAGCACCATGCTGAATTTTATGGCATGGCCCATGAGGGCTTGTTCCACCCATGACAATGGTTAATGGTCCTGAGATAGTCGTGGTTGTATGAAGAATGTTTGGTTGCTGGGTAGTGTGTTTTGTGGTAGTGGTGGATTCAACATGTTTATGGTTCTTTGATGACTCAAGATTTGCACTAGGCGATATCTTCTTCTCTGAGAGGTAGGTATTCTTGGCATTGTTTAGTGAAGAAGATGAGCATATATTAAGGTAGTGAGAGGTAATGTCTAGGGTTGGAGGAGTCGGAGTAGAGTGACACTCAATGATTGCATCTATAGGCAGAGTTTTGAAGTTTCTTGGAGGAGTAGTAATAAAAAGATTTGGACTGGATTTTGTTTCAGTCACGTGGTTGGTTTCAATGGACATATGGGAATTGTGTCGGATTTGGGTGCCCACTTGTTGATTTTTTAGAAGGTTAGAGTAATTATCCATGCAGATAGTTAACTCAACTTTAGAGAGGTATTGTCTATTAATAAATTGATGATCGTTATTTGAGTGTCAGATACGTTTGTTATTAGGTTCCCTTAGGTTATCATTAGAAGTAGGAGTGGCATCATTAGCATGCATGTATTTTATTTGGTTGGGTTTAGGGGCTGCCAAATGGACCTCCATCGATTGAGTGTCTTCCACGTCAATGGACATGCAATTGATGTCATTATTATCAAGGTTAATTTTATCTAACTTGTGGAGATTGGGTGGAGAGTCCAAAGTGTCAAATTTGTTTTTTGTGGCAATATATCTTTTAGGTAAGTTAATTTTACTAGAATTTTTAGAGTGGTCGGTATTAATGTTAATTGTATTGACTATTCGTTTTTCGACTACATTTACATTGTATAGAGGGGATTTAGAATTACATGTGGTGGCTATGATTGGATCAGTAGCCTTACTAGATGTGGGGTGTGACTCCTTTAACTTGTGATTGGATCTCTTCTTTTTGGGGAATGCTACTGTTTGCCGGGCATCCTCCTTGGGCAGCTTTGATTATGTTTGCATGTTGTTTTGAGGGATATCCATAACCTTGGATTGGTTGCTAGAGAAACATCCTTTTGTATTGGCCGTATTGTCCCTTGACCTTGTGTACATGCATGCGGCCGTTGAATGACCTAATCTGCTGCAATTTTTGCATAAAAAGTTATCCACTTCATAAAGTATTTCTTGCTTGTGTTGGCCAATGAAGATAGAGGGTGTAACTGGGACTTAAAAGGGAACTTCAATGCAAAGTCTAGAATACCTTTGTTTAATAAAAAAATGAACCTTTTTGACTAAAGCTTAATTTCAGGAAAAACTCGGGTTACTGATAATCAGATCAATCAAACAAAGAATAAAAAGCAATCGTTGAGAATAAAAAAGAAACAGTAACTTATATTGCTCAAAATCCCCTCCCCTATTTGTTACATTGACATTCCTTTTATAGGAATGTTTTCCTAGTACAACGTTTGTATTACTGTCATGAAGCCTATTTAATTCTTAATTATTACATTTATGAGGCGTTATAAAAATGACTAGTAACTGTTATTTTAGGAATTGTGTAACGTACGAGGCATTGATTGCTGATCTTTGAATCGGCCTGTTATTGTGTCCGGATTCGCTGTGACCATGCCTTTTTTCTTTAGTGATCTTTTCCGTGGCTAATTACTTGCATTGCCCGTACCTCTTTATCTCGCATCCGCGTGTGATATTTTGATTGGTCCACCTGGCTAGCTGAGTCATCTAAAATCTGTACACGTGTAAGACTATATTTTTTACCAATACAGATAGTTCCCCCACTTGCCATGTATTAAGCATATAATACTTGGTAAGTGGATGTTCATTTATGGCGGGAATATTTTGCCGCTGCTTTATCTCGAAACTTTGTATTCTTTTATTGACGCATGCTTTGCACAGTACTTCCATTTAATGCTTCTTTCACGTGTTCATTTCTGATTGGTTCTGAAACGACTCAGCGCCTTTTAGGGCTTTTTTTGCGGCTGCATCAGTCCCAAAGTGACACTTTTGATTATGACCTTCCATCATTACCTTTTCAATCTTTGACGGTTGCCATTAAGTATAAATAGTCTTCTTCCTTTCTTCCTTAGCACGAAAAAAAGAAAACTTTTGCATCTCAATTTTCTCTTTGTGAAAGAATTTCTTCTTTAGACTTTATAAATATGTCTTCATCAGGCCATTCTGAAAAGGTTATTGATGTTGAGGCTCTAGTTTCTTCTTCTGCTCCGACGAGGAGTCGAAGAGGTGGCCGACTAAGGAGCCTTGTACGTACTTTTTCTAGAGGTTCTTCTTCTTCTTCCCCTGCTAGGGCGTTGTTTTCCCCGAGAGGTAGATCTTCTCAATCTGTTTCTAGGAGTAGGGATGATTTTCATGAACCTAGAGTTGACGAAATCATCCCTTCTGAGATAACTTTTCCAGAAGTAAATTCTCCTATTACTGAACAATCTCTTTCTCTGGATAGTATTGAGAAATATGCCACTATCATTAATGTGGGTCACATTCCCATTGTCCATAGGGAATTCTTTTGGGAGTCTAATGTTCCTGTTCTCGTGCCAAGTAGTATTCAAAGGATTACATCCTTTAAAGCTGGTTTTTCTTATGTTTTCACTTATCCTTTTACGTTAGATTTTCAACCTCCTGTTGATCCTGTGATTATAGAGTTTTGTCGCTTTTATAATATTTGTTTAGGACAAGTTGGTCCCCTAGTATGACGTGTTGTCGCCTGTTTGAGAGTCTTGGCTTCAAAGGTTTCCATTCCTTTTACCCTTCCTCATCAGCTGCATTTGTATTCTCCTGCTTTATTCCGTCAGGGGTTTTTTACTTTAGTTGCCCGGAGTAAGAGGGTGTTAGTAACCCCTGGTGATGATAAAGACAGAGGTTGGTACCTTAGGTACGTGGCTGTTCCCACTGCTGTTTTAGTGGGTGAAAATAATCTTCCCTTCCCCGAGAAGTGGAACCGTGCACGTAAGTATTTTAATTCGTACCTGATTCATTTGTAATGAAATTTGTTTGATGTTTTATGACACCGTATCTGTTTCCCTTTAATTTACAGAAACTATGAATGTCTCCGACATTCGTAGTTGGGTAGAAAGAATGTTAACTGCTGCTCCTGCCGAGGAAAGATCTTGGAAGTACTTTTCGGCAAAGTACAAGTGGATTGTTAAGACCCATGGTAAGCAGAATTTTTCTCATTCTTTTCTCTGCTTGAGTTTTTTTTTTTTTTTATTGACTCTTTTCCTCTTTCTGATAGGGTTTACTACTCGTGGGGTATCTTCCTCACTTCCAAGGATGTCATTGTCCCAAGCTCAGAATATTTTGACGAGTGCTTCAAAGAGGAAAGCCCTGGATTCCCGTTCTGAAGAGGAAGATGAGGGTGAAGAAGAGGGTACTTTAGTGCACCAGATGAGAAGAAGGCGGGTAATTTTGGACATACGTCTACTCCCGCGCCTCTTTCTTCCGTGTTGGCCATCAGGTCTTCTTCTTCTCGAGATCAATCTCAATCTCCATCTCGGGACTCTACTGAGCGTTTATTTCAAGAAGGGTTCGAGATGGATCCTGACGATGTTCCTTTGGCTACCATTTACCCGCATTTTGCTTCTATCTCTGCTCCCCAAGCTGCTGCTGTTGTTTCTTCTCCAATTCCTATTATTTCTTCAGTTTCTCCTTCTTCTATCTCGATTGAAGTGCCCGCGACTCTTTTGGCTCCCGGCCCTTCCGTTTCTTCTGCTGCCTCTTCGGTCCCTGCTTCCATGCCTTCTGTTATAGAAGAAGGGTCTTCCAGCAGGGGGATGCAAAGGGTCTTGATTGAGGTTCCAGCTGGTGGCAACCTCTTTAAGAAGATCAACACCGGGGAGCCAGAAATGTGGCTCAAGCCTTTGATTGGCCCTAAGGAAAGAGCTAAACTTGACAGCCACGCATCTCTCACTTGGGCTAATGAGGTGGTGCATAATTCATTGAAGGTATATACTCGATCTTTTGTACATACATTGCTTCAATAAATAGTTTTAATATTCTTAATTGTTTTACTGCTTTTGTAGACGCTCCTTATCGGTTTGGAGCTCATGAAAAGAATTTCTAATTATGAGAAAGAGTTGCAAATGCTTCGTGGGCTGGATGATTTTAAGGCACAGTACAAAAGCCTTCAAATTGAGATGGAAACTTTAGAAGGAGAAAAAGATACCTTAAAGGAGCAGTTGAAAGTTGTGAGAGGAGAATTAGCAGTGGAGAAGGCTTCTTCCAGCAAAGCTAACAAGGATAAAGACGTTCTTGAATCCTCTTTTGCCGAGCAACTGTCAAAAGCCACGGAAGAGGTCCTGTATTTGAAGGATTTGCTGGGACAAAAAGAAGAATCTTCCGGAGAGCTCGTACGTAATCTTTATAAAGTTCAAGAAGATCTTCGTGAGGCTCTGGCAAAGACCCAAAATTTGGAAGAGTTAGTCGCGCCTTTGAAGGTTGCTCTTGAAGCTGCTGAAGCCAAAAATGACAGCTTGAAGGCTGAACTTCAAGTATGGTCGAAAGATTATAATGATCTTGAAGAGTCAACGGCAGTTGAAGTGAGTTGGGCGTATTTGAATGCTCGTCATGACACATTAATGGAGATGAGTCAAGCAGGCTTTGATCTTGATGCTGAGATTGCAAAGTCTAAAGAAGCCATAGATAAGACTCAGCAGAGTCTCAACCTTTCTCCAGTTAATGAAGCAGCAGCCGACTCTCCGGAAGAAGAAAGCAATCCTTCTCCTCAAAAGTGAAAATTCTGGTTGTTTTCCTGTTTTTCTTTTTTTCTTTTACATTGGATTGGTGTAATTACTCCCAGCTCCATCGGGAGTAAGTTTAAAGTTT
>MDKH01105313.1:0-20007 GCA_005239495.1 Nicotiana undulata | reverse complement strand
TTTTGATGGGTATATAAGCAATTGCTCTTCTTCTAGATAATAAAGAGTTGAGAAGAAAGCAAGTCTCGCGCCGTCGTCGTCGTCGCTCGTTCGCTCGGCTCGGCCTCGGCTTCGGATTCGGATTCGGATTCGGATTTGGATTTGGATTTGGATTTGGACAAATGATCGATCGAGAGATTATTTTTTGGACCAAATTTATTTGTTAATAGTAAATATTAACAGAAATGTTATTAAATATTTATTTTAATAACAAAATATTAATATTAAAATAAATATTAATATTAAATCCATTTCAGTTATTATCCAGAATTTAGTTTTCTGTTTTGTAACAGAAAATTAACTACCCTTCAATTTTCCCTCTTTATTATTGAGTAAATAGCCAATTATGTCATGGCATTTACTTTATGGGCGTTTTTGCAAAAACAGCCATTATGGAGAGTTGCACCTCTTCAGATTTCAGCCCAACTTTGGCTATAAATACAAGTCCATTCTCTCAGATTTTACATACTAATTTCTGAGTTCTCCTCCTTCTTTCTGCATACTTTCATCTTCAAAGAAAGCAAGTAAGTGTGATTTGCTACCGAACTTTGAGTTCGCTGAAACACTGGGGTTTGAAGTACCACTACACCAGTGTGAAATTCGTTCTATCCTGGGAGGAAATAATCCATAACCTTGGGTACTAGGAGGGGATTAAATTCCTTAAGGAAACACTGTGAATTCAGTGGGCTCGGATTAATTTTCCATTACGTTTACATTTCTGTTTATGTTATTTTATTATTTCCAGAATTGTTTTACAAATAAAGAATTCTAACAATTATTTTCTTAGGTGTCGTTGGTTGAAGTACCAATGTACTTTTAGTTTTATTTGCTTTTTCACATTTTCAATAATATTTACAATCCATAAATATTGGATAATTCTATAGTACATGATTCCTTCCTTCAGTGAATTAGCTAAATATGATCAACAATTTAACATTTATCATTTTTATCAATTTACGACTTATTTTCTTACATACTATTTTAATTTATAACTCAAATATATTTTTTCAATATTTTTTACATGAGTTCTAAAAGTTTGGGCACATTGGTACAAGGTACGCACGCATTGCGCGTACACTAAAACTAGTATACTAGAAAGCTATCTAAAAATAAAAAGAAATACTTATACATTAATATCCCACGTATTACGTTTAAAATAAGTTAGGTTATTTTGGTATATGCTATACTTTGTTAAGGGTATTTTTCGTAAGAAAAAAAATCAAAACTGCTTCTACTTCTGCTTCTACTTCTGCTTCTGCTTCTCAAAAAAGTTATTTTTTTATGCTTCTCAAAAACTGCTTCTGCTTCTTCCCATAAAATACTTTTCTCCCAAAAAAATATTGAACAAACACCTTAAATTGAGGAGCCCAAACGGAGATCCGAGCAAAAGGTTATGTGCATTTTACTGGACACTACACAATATGCCTCCTCGATTCTTCCTTCGTTCTAAACTATCATCCGTTGATCCCCGAACACGATCCCGGCTCAATTCCTTGGGCTTTTAACCGGACATCAAAGCTCCAAATCACTTGAATTTATTTCAAACATCTACAAAGTTCGAAATCATTCCTACAAGGCATAAAACACACAATTAGTGCAAAATATTTGCGTTTAAAGATCAAACTCAACTAAAGTGTAGTAAATTGGAATGTAATAATCGACTAAAACATGGTATTATAGCCCACCATCATACAACACGACATTAACTCTCAAATACGACACGACATCACCCTTCGTGCATTAACACTCTCTCTTACCATGTAACAGTAAACATATAACAATAGGGAGATAGAATAAGCAAGAACTGACCTTACGTCGACAATGGTTCTGAACACCAACCTCAACTTTGAAAACAACACTCAATTATCATAGATAGCTCATAAATGCGGATAGAGTGATCAATTTATTAATTAACTAGTCTAAACATGGATATCATGATTAGAGTAAGAGATAAATTAAAATAAACAAGTCTCACCCGCATGCTCTGACCCAACAATAATGCATAAGTACTTGTCACATCACATATACATTATACCCAATATTTAGACATATAGCAAATAGGCAAGAAAGTCTTAACATTCATGTCAAGATTAACCACGACACTTACCTCGCTCCAAAGATCAACCCAATGCTCAACCACGACTTTGTCTTTCAAACAAGCCTCCGAACCAACCAAATCTAGCAAATTATCAACTAAAATTCAACAAAAGTCAACTCCTGGGCCTGCTTGGTCCAAACCCACAATTCATACCAAAACCCGATTACCCATTCACCCCCGAGCCCGATTATGTAATTATTTTCGAAATCCAAGCTCAATTTGATGACTAAATTCCAATTTTATAAAAATCGCTAATTCTACCAAAACCCCCAATTTCCACCATGAAAATCCAAGATTTTAGCTTGCAATCTTATGTAATTGAATGGAAAATTGAAAGAAAGTAGGTTAGAATCACTTACCAATGAGTTAGGGAAGAAGAGCTCTTGGGAAAGTCGCCTCTAGAGGTTGTTAAATTTGAAAATTTTGAAAGAATGAGGAAAATCCCGTCTAACTGAGCTTTTGACCAGACGCAAATGTCGCAATTGCGACTTAGGGTTCACAATTTTGAACCCCGCAAATGCGAAAATCCCTCGCAATTGTGAAGCCTTCTCACCTTTGATATCATCGCATTTGCGATGATTGGTTCGCAAATGCGAATTATGGTCCTCCGCAATTGTGACCCTTTTGATCGCAAATGCAAACCATGGTTGACCCATCCCTCTTCGCAAATGCGCATCTACCTAAGTCCAAACTCACTCTCTAGCCTTTTCGAAGCTCACACGAGCCACGGGGCTCAAAACCAAATATGAACACAAGTCTAAGAACATCATACGAACTTGCTCGCGCGATAATATCACCAAAATAATACCTAAAACTACAAATCAAACACTAAATCAAATGGAATTTTCAATGAAACTTTAGAATCTATATTTCAACAAATAGACATCTGAATCACATCAAACCAATTCCGATTCTCACTAAATTTTGCAAACAAGTCATATATGTAGTAATGAGCCGATACCGAGTTCCGGAACAAAGATACGGACCTCCGAATTCGATTAAACCTTTGAGTTCATTAAACCTTTAAACTTCAAAATTTTGATAAAAAGTGATAACTCGTGCTAGTGACCTATGAATTCGATTCTTCGCATATGTCCAAGCCTCAAATCACCATTCGGACCCGCCAAGATCGTCACAGTTTGGGTCCATTTGTCCTAAATGTTGACCGATGTCAACTCAAACAGATTTTTAAGGCAAGATTTTATATTTTATTAAAATGTTAACATAAAGGCCTCCCGAAGAAAACACATGGACTTCACATGCAAATCGAGGAAGGCCTAAACCTATTCGCGCCTCTTAAGAGCTCTAACGATTGGCGATTTACAATGACTGGGAGTCGAAGCTCGAGCAGGCATCTCATGGCGTCTCCGGCCACTGGCGAGTCTCCTTTGAAGTTGTTAAGTCATCTTCTCAAACCCCACAGCCCCAAACAACCCCTAACAACCCTAATCTAATCCATAATTATGCTCAATTATTACAACCCAAATCAATTATATCTCCCATGCAAACCCTAACAAAACTTCCAATCAAACCCGTAAAGTTTCTTCATGGAAAACCAGTGGTGAAGTGGAAGAAACAAGAGGTGAAACAGTCAATTGTATAACAAGCGCTTCAGTTAGCAGTTCTTGGGAAATTTTCTTATGGGAAGCCTATCATCAGTGAATTACGAAAAGTGATTCTCATTCAATGTGAGATTAAAGGAGCTTGTTCAATTGGTTTGATAGAAGATAATTATGTGTTGATAAGGCCTTCTTTACTGGAGGACTATGTTCATCTTCTCTCAAAGCCATCTTATTATTTAAAAGCTAAAGCTGATATGTGGCAGATGCGATGCACGGAGTGGAACCCATGATGGACACATGAGAACTAGTGCTTGGAGTAGCTTTCCGGAGTTGCTACCCAATTTCATTGGTAAGGAATGTGTTTTTTATTTGGCTAGTGTTGTTGGCAATCTCTTGCATGTGGATCTTGCAATTCAAAATGGAACTAGACCTAGTTGTGCTAAAGTGAATGTGGAGGTTAACTTGTTAGCTAAACTCCCACAACGTATTAAAATTGTTGAAAAGGCAGATGAATCTGGGCCAGAAGAATTTAAGTGGATTAAGATAAAATATGATTATATGCCTAAGTATTGCAAGCATTGCAAGAAACAAGGGCATAGTGAGGCTGAATGCTTGGTAATTCATCCTGAATTACATAAGAAATTTGAAGAAGTTGTTGAAGATGTTAACACTGGAAAAGATATTGTTGTACTGCAGCTAACACTTCTAAAGTGTTGTCTAGTGGTAAAGTGGTTGGGAAACCTATTCCTAATCAGGTAAAGCAAGAGTGGATGAAATGAAGGAAGAATATATATCAATGAGATAAAAATGGGCACATTATTGATGTTTCTAATGACAAGGATGGTGACAAATTGAAAGGGAAGGTCAAGGAAGATGTAGTAACAACCAAGAACTCTTTTGATGTACTGGAAGCTGAAGACTCTGACAAGGCAATTTTGAGGATCGCTGAAGGAAAAGGTGAAGACAAGGGCAATGGTAAAAAGAAGTAAAAATGTGGCAATCAATCCAAGAAAGTGCATGAGAAGGAGAATGTTCAAAATTCTGGAAATTCCAATCCTAATCCTAATGGCAGTCGGATAAGGCTAGCTAGGAAAGAAGGAATTCCTAATTATACTAGAGAAGGGATTCAAAAGCTTGAAGAACTAAAGCACGTGAAAAGAGGAGCAAGGAGAAGGTATTAGATAAGAGGAAAATGGGAATCCTACTCCAACTGGGATTACCAAATCTATAGGGAATGGAAACAATTCAGCGGCAAAAGAAGGAATTGCAAATCCTTCTAGAGAAGGGATTCATAATGTAGAAGCTGGATTAGCTCTTATTCTCAATGGTAATGGGAGTAGGGATGATTTATGAAAGGAAAGAACTGTAGATTGGGTGGCTAGAAGGTTTGGTGCAGCTCGTGAAGATATAAATGTCACAAAAAATTACTCATGCAAAGAAATCCCCTCACAAACAGTTGATGATAGCTCAAAGGGAACTGAAACATCTGAGAATACAACTGATGCAAGGAAAACATTGGGAGATGAAGTTAAGGAGGTAGAGATCACCAATGCAGCTGATTTGAGTGGTAAGGGTAATGACCTAGTTGGCAATCCACATGTAACGACCCGGTATATTGTTACGTAGAATCTGCATTATAATTACTGTTATTGACTTGTCATAGATTGGTTATACTGCTATTAATGTGTTAGAATTGGTAGGCTTGAAATCGAAATGGTTGTAGTGAGAGTTTAGTCACTTAGTCTTTAAAAATAGCCTTAAAGTTGGAAAAGTCAACTGAGAGCTAACTTATTGGTAAACGACCTCGGAATGCGGATTTTATGGCTCGGATAGCGTTTTTAGGTGATTTGGGACTTAGGAGTGTTTTCAGAATAATTTTGTGATGTCCGGTGTAGAATTAGGCTTGAATTGGCGAAATTTAGTTTTTGGTGATTTCCGGTTGGCAATGGAAAATAGGCTATCTGGCTCGGAATGGAATTCCAGAAGTGGGAACAGGTTCATAATGTCATTTTGGATATGTCTGCAAAAGTTCAGGTCAATCGGAGTTATTTTGGATAGTTTCGGCATCGTTGGTGGATTTTAGAAAGTTGAAAGTTCTTAGGCTTGAATTCGATGTGATTTTGGTGTTTTGATGTTATTTTTGGTGTTCCGAGGGTGAAACTAAGTTTGAATGATCATATGTGATGTGTTGGTACATTTTGTTGGGGTATCGAGGGGTTGGGGATTGATTTCGGATGGTTAACGGGAAGTTTTGAGACATGAAATATGCAGCTTCAGCTGCTGGTTTCTGATTACTGGCGCGACCGCACCTGCAGAAGTGTGACCGCAGGTGCAAGCCCGCAGGAGCGGTAAAATGCACGCAGATGCGGAAGTAAGGTAGATGAGGAAATTCCGCAGGTACGAGGTATTTTCCGCACCTGCGATGCCGCAGATGCGGAAGTACCAGCGCAGGTGCGGAGGCTGAGATTCGAGGATGCGCCGCAGGTGCAGGTCCGCAGGTGTGCTTAAGTGGCCGCAGGTGCGGAACCACTGCTCAGAAAGTATATAAGCATGCCTTCGCGAATTTTAACCCTCTTTTCACCATTGTTGTACGAGTTCCGAGGTTTTTGAGGGATTTTGAAGAGGGAAACGTTGGTGCATCATTGAGGTAAGCTTTTTGGACTTAATAACTCGATTATATGTAATTGGAGACCTAATATCAGTGTTTAATTCATGAAAATCAGTAGAAAAAGAGGGGGTTAGGGCTTGAGAATATGAGACCTTTAGGAGATGATTTAAGGGGTCAAACGAACTCCGATTTTAGCGTTCTTTATATGTACGGACTCGTGAGATGATGAAGAACACTTTGGTGTAAAATTTGTCGAGTTCCGAGACGCGGGCCTGGGGATCGGGTTTTGTGCTAGAATTGATATTTTTCAATTAGGATTCATTCCTTAAGCATAATTTAATGATAAAAATCTGAACTTGGTAGATTTGGAGCACTCGGAAGTTGATACGAGAGGCAAGCGAGTCGCAGAGTAGCTTTTCGAGCTAGTTTGAGGTAAGTAATGTCTTTAAATCCTGTCCTAAGGGTATGAAACCTCGGACATTGCATCCTTTCACGGATTTTGAAATGCAAAGATTGAAACTTTGGAAATATATTCCCTATTTAGGCAACTATTGAGTTGCAAAACCAATTTTTAAGCTCATGCTTAATAGTATTGATATATTTTGATATGATTTGGGATGTAAGCCATGTTTGGGGCCTGGTGCCGATCTGTTTACACCTTGGGGGCTGCTTTTACTATTTTCCTCACTTGATATGTTATGATTTTCACTCAGTCTGTTCTTGAAAATTGTTTTGACACTCAGAGTATTTTGAAATTATTTCTTGAAAATGAAACACTATTTTGGGTCGAGAACCCGGTATATTTAGGGCCCGAGGGGCATGTTGAGAGTGTCTGACTGAGTGAGGTTGCGGGCCAATGTGGTTAGGATGTTATGATATGAGAGAGGTCAAGGTCCAATATTGTGAGTGATTTATGCCATGATGTGGCTTGTTTATAGCGCTTGGATTGTAGGAGTCCCTCTGGAGTCTGTACACACCCCCAGTGAGCGCAGGTACCTACTGAGTGATGTTTCTCTTGGGGCTGATACTGAGTGACTGTGAGGTTTCCTGATGGGCTGATACTGAGAGACTGTGACGTTTCCTGATGGGCTGATACTGAATGATGGTGAGGTGCTGAGGGAAATTGTCATGAGAAATGATTATGGCCCGAGGGGCAGATTTATGATAATTTTACTGAGTTTTTGACTACGATTCACTTCGTTTTTCAAACTGATTTTTACTGAGATATATTAAAATTATACTTGTTTCAAAGGATTTCTGGAAATTGGTTTTCAAACTTGTGAATTTGATGAATACTTTATGGTGACTTGGTGTTTTACTGTTTTTGTGAATTGGTGTATATGTGATGTGTGTTTCTTATTTCTCATACTGTAATTTTTTTTATTACTACTGAGTTGGCGTACTCATCATTACTCCATGTGCCTCTGTGCACAGATCCAGGTACCGGTTCGGAGTAGTAGCTGTCTTTGTTCATTAGCAACAGCTTTACGGGATTTCGAGGTAGTTGTCCAGCGTCCGCAGCTTCTCCATTTCCCTTCCTTTATTAGTATTAGTATTTATTTCATAGACACTGTTTAAGACATTAGCAGAGTTAGTTTATTTCTTAGATGCTCGTGACTATGTTGACTCCAGTCTTGGGAGGTTTTGTTTAGACTGTTAGATTATCATGGGGACAAAAAGACTTAATGAAATTTTTATACTCTGTTTGCTTATTATTATTTATTTTTGAAATGCTAAAATAGAACGAATGGGTAGTTATGTGATGGTTAGCTAGCCTAGTTCCACAATAGGCGCCATCACGACCTGTTAGGATTTGGGTCGTGACAAGTTGGTATCAGAGCTGTAGGTTACATAGGACTCAACGGTCATGAGCAGGTTCAATAGAGTCTTGCGGATCGGTACAGAGACGTCTGTACTTATCTTCGAGAGGCTGCATAACTCTTAGGAATAATCTCAATTTCTTGAACTCTTTCGTGCCAATCTATTGATTCTTGAAATCTAAATTCTTGTTGTTTCATTCTATCACAGATGGTGAGGACACGCAATACCGATTAGGGTGACCAGACACCAGCCAGACCCACAAGGGGTCGGAGCCGTGGTGGAGTTAGGGGACCATCATGTGCAGCAACTGGGACAGTACCACAGGATCCCCTTATCGTTCAGGATCAGGTTCCCGCCGATGGCGCTCCAGCGGGGCACGCTCAAGCACCGGCAGTGCCTATTATTATTCTGGGTCTTCAGGAGACTCTTACTCATATATTGACGGTGTGTACCAGTTTGGCTCAGGTAGTCGGTGTTTCTACTACTGCCACTGCAGCTCGGGCCGGGGAAGGCAATCAGACATCGGCTGCCCGGACACCTGAGCAGGCTGTACGGGGTATTCAGGCACCGGGAGCAGCCCCACCTCAGCCGGTTTCTCCGGTCCAGGATTATGTGGTCCCTGCTATGCCTGAGGATGAGAAGCATAGGTTGGAGAGGTTCAGCAGACTTCACCCTCTGACTTTCAGCGGCACAGAGGGTGAGGATGCCCAAGGTTTTCTGGATAAGTGCGAGAGGATACTACGTACTGCGGGTATTTTGGAGACCGGTGGGGTCTCGTTTGCTACATTTCAGTTTGCTGGTGCTGGTTTTACTTGGTGGGAGTCATTCGAGAGGCGTAGGCCGGTTGGTTCAGTACCACTCACTTGGCAGCAATTCTCCATGATCATTTTGAAGAAGTATGTTCCTCAGTTCCTCAGTCCCACAGAGAGGAGCAGCGCATGCAGTTTGAGCAACTACGCCAGGGAGAGTTATCAGTTACTCAGTACGAGATGAGATTTTCTGAGTTGGCTTGACATGCTTCGGAGTTAGTCCCTACTGACAGGGAGAAGATCAGGAGGTTTGTAGATGGTCTTACTTATCAGCTTCGCATTTTGATGACCATAGAGAGAGTGTCTGGAGCTACATTCGAGCAGGTTGTTGACATAGCTCGGGATATTGAGTCGGTTCGCATGTAGGAGTGTGAGGAGAGAGAGACCAAAAGGCCTTAAGGATCAGGTAGCTTCAGTGGTGCCCCTTCTAGAGGGCAGTTTCAGCACAACAGAGGTCGTCCATTTAGACCTCCACAGCCAGTTCTCCCAGCTTATAGCGGTGTAACTTTGGGGCAGGGTCCTCGCAATTCTCATCAGGGACGTTCATCCTTTAGTGCCCCTTCCAGCTCAGAGCTCCACCCGAGCATCATCTTATCAGGGTTCTTCCGTGCATGGTCCGTCCGGTGGTTATTATTGTGGCAGGGGTTCTCGTCGGTTTTCATCTCCAGCTCCAAGTAGTTGTTATGAGTGTGGAGAGTTCGGACATGAGTGGAGGCAGTTTCCCTGTCGTCCTAGTAGTTCATCTCAGCAGAGGGTTCAGCCCCACTCACTTCACCACCTACTCAGGCAGCTAGGGGTGGTGGTCAGGCAACTAGAGGCCACTCTAGAGGGGGAGGTCGAGCAGGTGGAGGCCAGCCACGTATTTATGCACTTTCGGCTAGGTCTGATGCTATAGCCTCAGATGCTGTGATTACAGGTGTTGATACCCAATTTTTTCCCCAAATTATTTGCAAACTTGCATATAAGTTTTCTAAATTACTCTTTGTAATAATGAGTATTTTTCCTATTTTTTCATATTTTTATTAAATTATTTTCCTGTTTATTTTAATATTTCATATTTAAATAATTCATAAGTTGTGCTCTAAATAATTTCAAAATATTTTCCAGATCAGTATGTCATTCATAATCATTTTTTGCTTATTAAAATCCAATATTTCATAAATGGCTAAATTGGGTCTTATTTAATTACAATTACAATCACTTTGCAATTATGGCTAATTAGACATTATATACCTTTTAAAATTTGAATTTATGTTTCATACATCTTTAATATTGTTTGATTATTGTAATTCTACCTATTTTAACTTACTTTTATTTTTATACAACTATTAGCTATTTTAATTAATTAATTATCTATTTTTTACGGGTATTTAACAATTAGCCATATTATTTTAAATTCTAGCCACATTTTAACCTAATCTCTAAACCCAATTAACCCCAACTCATCAGATTAAACAACCCAACCCAATCCTAATTTGAACCCGGACCAACCCCTGATTAGATTTGAGTCGTTGATCAAATAAGATCAACGGCCCAGATAATTTCTTTCCTTAATTAACTCTACCTAACACCCCCTCCCCGTCTCACTCTTTCGAGACCCCTTATCTATCTATATCTGGTCTTTCCCTCTTCCTTCTCTCTAGAACCTTCCTGGTCACCTCCTTCTCCGATGAATTTTCGCCTGTCTCCGGCCACCTCCAACCTCCCTCCTTTCGACTACTAGCCTCCATGACGCCTCATTCTCCGGTTCACCTCATCTTTGAAACCTCTAAGGGTTTCTACCATGCCAAACGGCTACTAGAGTTCCTTCTTGGGAGGTTTTCCGTCCTTCTCCGGTGGGGGTTTGATACGACCATGCCACAATCACCATTACCTTCGAGCTTCGCAACAGGTTCTCCGGTTATCTTCAATCCTCTTTGAAACCCTAATTTTTGCCTAAACCTCTCAGATCTATGTTGTTTCTATATGTTTCAAGCCTGTTTCTTTATGTTTTACATTATTCTTGACTCAATCTCTAAGAATCTTCGACTTTTAAATGCTTTTACTTCCTTTTAAAACTAGGGTTTCTCAGAACCTTTTTACGCTTGTTTTGAACTGAGTTTCTTCTTGCTTTTAAGTCTGTTCTTTGCATATCATGATGATTCTGTGATTCTACTAGATTTTTATCTTGCTTGTGTTAAAAGCCCCAATTTTACTAAGTCTTCTTCGTTGGTTCTGTGTATTAGCATGACTCTGCTTGTTTCTTGTTTGAGTTGTCATAATTATCTGCCTCGAATATGTTTACTGAGTTCTATTAGCTTAACTTATACCACCACAAGGGTCATTCTTCTCATGAACTTTCAATTGTCGCGGCGCATATGCGATTACCCTACCATCCTGCATCAATACTGCTCCGAGCGCAACATGGGATGCATCACAATATACCGTATAAGTTCCTGAACCTGTGGGCAACACCAACATTGGCGATGTAATCAAAGCAGTCTTGAGCTTCTGAAAGCTTGCCTCACCCTTGTCTGAACATTTGAACGAAGCACCCTTTTGGTCAATGGGGTTGCTATAGATGATAACCTCTCCCCAAACTGACGGTAATAACCCGCCAATATTACAATCAATACATTACCTATTATAGTTGATAGAGTTGTAACTGAATGTAAAGGAAAAATATAATAATAATAATGGTAATAATAATAATAATAATAATAATAATAATAATAATAATAATAATAATAGTGATGATGATAATAATAGTGATAATAATAATAATAATGTTAATAATAACAATAATAATTAAAATAATAATAATAATAATAATGATAATAATAATAATGATAATAATCTCCTTTCTTTAACGGTATTACAAACAGATTGACAAGAAATGAGAATTTAAGATATGTCGATATTGCTGGCTAAGATACTATGTTGCCGCACCTTCACTAGGTTTCCTGGCAAAGTGTGATGTGACACATACGCCTTATCTCTTATACAAAAATATCTTTCACAACTGTTAATTCTTGTACACCAATACATTAATGGCTGAAAAACACGTTGCAGACATGTTTGAAGAAAAATATTTTATTTATAGATCGTTGAATGATCTCTACACATTTTTATTTTCCCTATAGATCTCTACACATAAAATAAATTATCAATAATTTTATTTATAATAATATGAAACCTATTTCAACTAGAAACAAAAAGTCTATTCTTATATTTATTCTAACTGCAAATCCTATTTGGACATGAACTATATAAACTAAATCCTAATTAACTAAGATTTCCTACTACAACTTTAAATCAGTTTTCTAATTTTCTCCCGTAATTTAAAGTTGTATACGTCTGACTTGTTCGTTGTGCAGTTATGTTGGAGCACTTCTCTCCAACTTTTACTTTTGATGAAGCACATATCTCCATCCCTCAATTTGTTGAAGCACATGTGTCCAACCCACGCTGATGCACTTCGTCACCAACCGTTTATGCACTTTGTCACCAACATTCAATTTTTGTTGAAGCACCTATCTCCAACTCACGTTGATGCACTTTGTCACCACCTGTCGATGCCCTTTGTTACCAACACCCAATTTTGTTGAAGCACGTGTCTTCAACTCACGTTGATGCACTTTGTCACCAATTGTCGATGCACTTTGTCACCAACACCCAATTTTGTTGACACACATAATCAACTTCTAACTTTTTTATAACCTTTCTCCAACTTTTAGAGGAGAGTTTTTTCATCTTGTGCCATATTTGTTTGCACCTCTTTAAACTCTTTTTTTTTTTTCTTGAATCTGTCTTGAAACGTTTTATCGATAAACTAATTTTGTTGACAACTACTATAATTTTGCAAACATATTTTTTGGCCAGACGGGCGGCACACATTGGCTAGCGTCACCCGCCGGCAACGGAAGCTATATGATTCTCTCCCAAGATCGTAGAAGCTCTGATACCAATTTGAAGAAAAATATTTTATTATAAATTCACTGAAAGCTCTCTACAATTCCCATTAATCTCCACACATAAAATAAGTTATCAATACCCCTAGTAAGAAACTTATTTCAACTAGAAATGGAAAAGCCTATTCCTATTATTATTCTAACTGCAAATCCTATTTATACATGAATTAAATAGCTAATGTTTTCTTTTACAACTTTGAATTAATTTTCCTACAATGTTTCAACCTTGAATGTACCGTGAAGGCCACAAGAGAAGATTGTCGTACAGGAAAGGAAGATAGATTATTTCCCTACATTCCCATTTCAATTTTCGCAAGGGTATTCAATCAAATATGAAATTTAGGAAATTCAAATAAAAAATATTTGACATGTGAGTTTAAATATTTATAAATACAAAATTATACTTTAACATCAATGGTGGTGCGAGCTCCTCCACATGAATTTTTATTTTGTGAATTTTTATATCAAGTGGATCCAACAAGTTATGTAATTAAGGGTGCTAGGTTTTTGACAGAATCAAAATTTTATCTCAATTTTTTGCAAATGAAAAAGATAGAAAATTAGTACAGACTCAAAAAAAAAAAATGTGAATCAACTTGAATTGACGAAGATTAAAGAATAAAAAGATCAACCAAATATTTTCTCATCTTAATTGTAATTCTTTAGCAAGAGACAAAAAAAAACGAAAAGGAAGTGATAGTTCAATAAATGCAGGAAAAGGAGTGGCATTGGATAAGCTGGCAGTGGAACCAATTTGAATAGGACTTGTATAGGATACTAACGACTAGGTACAGTACAATACATAGGAAATGATATTGTTTACTCATTAATATTTTATACGTCAATATCACACAAGAGGGGTGATTTGTGTGGTGTTCAATTTTTCGAGTGTAGTCTCTATAAAAGAACCTGGTTCTTCTTGGTGTTCCAACTTCTACTGTTTGCGAAAAAGTAATTGCAGCAATTAAAGAACACAACAATTTTACGTGAAAAATACCTTGCTCAAAAGGTAAAAAAACCACGACCTACTTCCCAGTAGGATTTTCCCAAACTCTTCACTACAACTCTGAGCCAAACAACATTTACAAAATAAACTCTTTTGTAAACCTAAGGACTAACTCTAATCCCTTTGTGGTAAACTAGCCTCTAGCTAATTGTGACAAACTTCAAGTTAACTCTAACTTGAACAGTGTGTACCTATTATAATTGCTTCTAGATAAATCTGAAAGATACAATATTTAATCACCTACTACAAACCAACTCGACTCAAAAGATAACAGATGGAACTGGTTCTTCTAGCTGGTTCAAGTAGCTTTTGTGTCGCACAAGGATTCTGCTTGCAAAATTGCTTTGGTAATTTTGCTTTCAGTTCTTGTTTCACTTCTGTCTTTGTGCGATCAATTCTTCAGCAGAAATACTTCAATATTTTATAGCGCCAGTAGTTGAGATGTTGTTGTTCAGTTCTAGTGCAACTCTTACTTGGTGGAAGAGTTTGTGTTCATCTCAACTTCCTCGATTGTTTCTGTCCTTGCTGAATTCGAACTCTTTCTTCTTATCACTTTGCAACCTGTTCTCTTTAGGAGACAACCTCTTAGTTCACATATCATGTTTATCTCCTGTGCATGAACACTTCTTGTGCCAATGGGTATGTTTGATTATGTTTGCCCTGATGGACCTGGATCAACTGGGTAGGCATTTCTCAATCTTCAAAATCATGTAGTGACTTGGTTCAATAAATCCCCCCTTTTTTATGATGAAAAACTATGTGGTCAACCCTGTACATACTCAATCCAACATAGACACTTTGTAAAGTTTTTAAGCATTTATCATAGAGAGACCAGGTTCATTAGGTTATAAAATATCACAAAAATCTTTGAAGCACATATCTTTCCCCTATTGGCATCATCGAAAAGTTGCAAAATGAGAAACTTACCAGAGTTATTAAAAATTACTCATGGCCATTTAGGCAACTGCAGGTGCAAGGCATGATTAATCATCAAAAGAACCAATCAAATGTAAGCTATTTAAGAAACTGAGACAGAATCAATAACCAAAAGGCAAATTCATTGATTAGATCATAGATCAAACACCATACACAAAATGAATTAAAACACTCGCAACCATGAGCAGAACAACAAAAAAACATAACAAGATTAAATCCCAAACTGGGCATTGAAGGGGTTTTTTGGTGGCACTGGACTCCTAAGGCTGGGAAGGGGCAGATGAGGTTGTGGTCTTGGCTTGAAGAAGGGAGAGCACTTGTTGAAGAACACCCTCATTCTTCTCCTTCTCTTTGGCTAATTCATTTCTGAGAGCATCCCGCTCAGCTTCAACCTCAATAAGGCGAGATTTCAATCGAAGAATCTCCGCATCTTTTATCTCACCTTCCTGCACAAGTGACATGACCTTGCTATTAACAGGTTGTTTCTTGGATGAACCAGGTTCATCCTTAGGAATATTGACAATATAATCACAGGTCAACAACGTATTCTTCCCAAAGAAGTCCTTAGCAGTAGCCATTTCAGCTTTCTTCACTGGAACCTTGAAGTGGGCAAGCACAACAGTCAGAATAAATCCATATGGTATAGCATGTGCCTTGGCTCCATTCACAACTCTGTCCAAGAGCTGGATGATGAAAGCAGGCCAATTGATATGCTTACCCCTGTACAAGCATTCCATAAGCGTGAGGTCCATGTAGCTGGAAATGTGCCTTCGCTCTTGTCTTGGCAGCAGAAACTTGATCACAAACTCAAAGAACAGTTTGTGCTGATGTCGCATCTCGCTCTTGAATACTGCCATGGGCGCAAGTTCTTGTTCATTTTTACAGAAAAAACCTGGTGATGTTGAGAGCTGAGGACATACCATCCAGATTAGGCCATCTTTGCCTTGTATAATCATCATAACCCTCAGTAGAGATATTCAGTATCTCCCCTAACTCCTTTGCATCAAACGAGATTCCAACTCCTTGAACCCAGGTAGATACCCTGCCATCCTTGACAACTGTGTTGGCCATAAATTCAACCAGCTCATTCCTAGCCAGCCTCCTTCCAGGTGAAGAACCATGTCCTTCCACCCTTGCACATCCAGGGCATCCATCAGGAAGATCATCCTAGATTCCTCAAGGTCTCTAACCAGCTTTCCTTTCAAGATAGTACGTTTGCCAAACATGGTGAGTTTGTCAGTCTCTTCACCAGATTCTTCCTCTTCTCCTCCACTCCATTCCTCATCATCAACAATCTTGACTTTCTTTGACTCAGACCTGGTCCTCTTTGCAATGGTTGAGGGTGTGGCAGACACAGATGCTGACTTCTTGGAAGAAGCCTTAGCTTTCTTGGGTTTAGGTGTCTCAACCACAACAGGAGCAGGCTGCTCCTCATGATGGACCAGGTCTCGCTCTTGAATACTGCCATGGGCGCAAGTTCTTGTTCATTTTTACAGAAAAAAACCTGGTGATGTTGAGAGCTGAGGACATACCATCCAGATTAGGCCATCTTTGCCTTGTATAATCATCATAACCCTCAGCAGGGATATTCAGTATCTCCCCTAACTCCTTTGCATCAAACGAGATTTCAACTCCTTGAACCCATGTAGATACCCTGCCATCCTCGACAACTGCGTTGGCCATAAATTCAACCAACTCATTCCTAGCCAGCCTTTTTTCCAGGTGAAGAACCATGTCCTTCCACCCTTGCACATCCAGGGCATCCATCAGGAAGATCATCCTAGATTCCTCAAGGTCTCTAACCAGCTTTCCTTTCAAGATAGTACGTTTTCCAAACATGGTGAGTTTGTCAGTCTCTTCACCAGATTCTTCCTCTTCTCCTCCACTCCATTCCTCATCATCAGCAATCTTGACTTTCTTTGACTCAGACCTGGTCCTCTTTGCAATGGTTGAGGGTGTGGCAGACACAGATGCTGACTTCTTTGAAGAAGCCTTAGCTTTCTTGGGTTTAGGTGTCTCAACCACAACAGGAGCAGGCTGCTCCTCATGATGGACCAGGCCCATCGCATCATCATCAACAGGAACTGCCTCAATAGGCTCTCCAACTTTTGCCTTTCCCTTGGCAACCTTCTTCTTTTTGCTCTCTCTTAGAGATCTTTCCAAGTCTTCTTCTCCTTTCCTAGCAACACTTCTGGTAGCACGAATCTTTGGGGCAGGAGCATCAGTAGATAATGAAGATTTCCTCTTCTTCGGTGGAACTGGGGTAGTAGCCTTCTTGGACTTTGGAGTTATTTTCTTTTTGGGATTATAGGACTCCCCCAACTTCCTCAGCATCTCAGCCAACGTTTCCTCAATAGATGAATCAGGTTCATCTACGGATTATTGTAGGCTCTTCAGACCTGCTTCTTCTTCCCCAGAAATGCTTCCCCCTAAAGCTGTGACTCCTTCCTCATCAATCACAGGAGCGGGGCCACAAATAGCCAGAGTGGCACCGTCCTTCCCAGACCCCCTTACTGATCTCCCTTCTCCCTCTCTCTCAAGGTTTATATTTTTTCCAAGTTTTGTCCGCCTATCCGGCACCTCTACATCCACAATCGACCCAACCAAAACAAATTTGTTCTCAGCCATACAAGTTACAGACCCAACTTCAAGATTTCCCTGTTCAGTGTCAGATGAACCTGGTGCTTCATCCTCATTAGCGAATTTGAAGGATTCACTAGAGGATTCAGAATCTTGGACCTTGCTAGCTTGAAGTATTTCTTCCAAAAACTTGGCACGAGAACCAGAAGCAACTGATTTTCTGGCCAAAACTTTCATTCTACGTGCCCTGGGTGCTGAAGTAGGGTTAGGTGTAGGTTCAGGAGTAGGTTCAAGAACTGGAGGGTTTTGGGGTTGAAGATCTGGCTGGAGAATATGAACTGTATACTGATGGAGAATTAGAACTAGAATTATCGTCTCCATACTCAGGGTTGGTGGAGGAAGATGAAGCAGGGGGTGGTGAAGACATTTTTATGAATAATTTTGGAAGAGAAGAAAGTTGATCAGTTTTGGTTTGAGAGGAATGAAGAACTAGGTTCGACGATTATGCTTTTGAAGAGGGGAGGTAATGATGGCCTTTTAAAGATGTGGTCATTAATTGTACAACGGGCAGATTTATTAGTCAAGTGGGAGTCTAATCGTTGTAGGGGTGTCATTGATTAGACGGTTAGGGATCCCTAAATCTAGGCTAATTAAGATACGATGGGACTCTTTGGAACTAGTTCATTTTGGGATAAGTACAAAGAATTTGAAATGAACCAAATATAGATAGAGTCCTGCTCACGTGTGACTATAATTATTTCAATAAGTGTATGAAGATGAGCACGTACCTTATCAGTCAGATGAACCAGCAACGATGAACCTGGTTCATCGTGTTAAAGTCTTTAATTTGCCTCAATTTACAAAGATAGAAAAAAATCCTTAGCAACCAGGGAATCATACTAATACATGGAAAGAGAGTATGACAGTAAAGTCACAATTCTGAGCAATGATTAGTCTGGTTAATTATCTATTTTAGTGTTTCTAGCCAAAAACAAATTCATTTTTTTTCATTTTTGTTTTTCAATTAAGTGATCTTAATCATCCCTAATTCAAGCCGGTTTCTCTAAAAATGCTCTCTACTCAGTGCTTTAGTAAAGATATCTGCAATTTGTTTGTCAGTAGCACAAAATTCGATTGAGATCATTCATTTTTCATAGTTATCCCTTAAGAAATGGTGTCTACCATCTATGTGCTTAGTTCTTTTATGATGAACCGGTTTCTTCGTCATACTAATTGCACTAGTGTTGTCACAGAAAATAGGAATGCATCCAACCTCTATACCAAAGTCCATGAATTGTTGCTTGATCCATAGAAACTGAGCACAGCATGAGGCTGCAGCCACATATTCAGCCTCAGCAGTAGACAAGGCTACTGAATTTTGTTTCTTGGTGGCCCAAGACACAAGGCAAGAGTCCAAAAGGTGAGCCATGCCTGAAGTACTTTTTCTGTCAACCAGAAAACCTGCATAATCTTCATCAGCATATCCTACAAGGTCGAAATTACTACCTTTAGGATATTAAAGGCATAAATCAGTAGTGCCTTTTAGATATCTCAGAATTCTCTTCAATGTAGTTAGATGGGACTCCCTTGGATTTTCCTGAAACCTAGCACACAGTCCTACACTGAACACAATATCAGGTCTGCTGGCAGTGAGATATAATAAAGACCCAATCATCCCTCTGTATAGCTTCTGATCAGCGGATGAACCAGGTTCATCCACATCTAATTTTGTAGTTGTGGCTATGGGGGTCAACTTCTTTTGAGTCTTCCAATTTAAATCTTTTGAGAAATTCCTTCACATATTTTTGTTGATGGATCATTGTTCCATTTGAGTTTTACTTGATTGCAAGCCTAAGAAGAAGTTTAGCTCACCCATCATACTCATCTCAAACACACTCCCCATAAGTTTAGCAAATTCCTTACTCAATTTTTCAGAGGTCGCCCCAAATATGATATCATCCACATATATTTGCACAACCAGGAGATCCTTACCTTATTCCTTTAAGAACAAGGTACTGTCAATTTTACCTCGTTTGTATCCATGTTCTAGCAGGAATTTTGATAGTCGCTCATATCATGCTCTTAGTGCTTGTTTGAGTCCATACAAAGCCTTGTCAAGTTTGTATACATGGACATGTGTCTCCTTGCTTTCAAAACCTGGAGGCTATTTTATAAATACTTCTTCCTTTAGATAGCCATTAAGGAAAGCACTCTTTACATCCATCGGATGGAGAGTGAATTCCATGTGTGCAGCAAATGCTATAAGAAGTCTGATTGCCTCCAATCTTGCCACAGGAGCAAAGGTCTCATCATATTCAATTCCCTCTTCTTGACTATATACTTGGACAACCAGTTTGGCCTTGTTTCTTGTAACAGTTCCATCCTCATCGAGTTTGTTCCTGAAGACCCACTTTGTGCCAATTACTAATCTGTCTAGTGGTCTGGGTACCAAGTGCCATACTTGACTTCTTTCAAATTGATTCAGCTATGCTTGCATGGCATTTACCCAGTCAACATCCTGTAAGGCTTCACCGGTGTTCTTTGGTTCAATCAAGGATAGAAAGGCATCAAATGCACACAGATTTTTCAAGGAGGATC
>ML299789.1:3482-67973 GCA_005239495.1 Nicotiana undulata | reverse complement strand
GCTTCAAGGCAACTCAAGAATCACGAGAAGAATTATCCGACGCATGATTTGGAGCTCGCGACTATGGTGTTTGCATTAAAAATTTGGCGGCACTATCTTTATGGAGTCCACGTGGACGTGTTCTCAGACCACAAGAGTCTTCAGTATTTATTCAAGCAGAAGGAACTGAATCTAAGGCAGCGGAGGTGGTTAGAATTGCTTAAGGATTATGATATGAACATCTTGTACCATCCAGGAAAGGCGAATGTGGTGGCTGACGCTCTCAGTCGGAAGTCTTTGGGTAGTTTGGCTCATTTGGAAGCGGATCAGAGGACGTTGGCTCGGGAGGTTTATCAATTGGCCAATTTTGGGGTTTTTCTTTCGACCTCAGGCGAAGGGGAGGTTATGGTGCATAATGGGGCAGAATCGTCACTTGTAGGGGAAGTCAAAGAAAAGCAGTTTATTGATCCAGCATTGGCACAGTTGAAGGAGGCAGTTCTGAATAACAAGATTTCAGCATTTTCACTCGGCAGCAATGATTGAGTGTTGCGATGTCAAGGTAGGCTATGTGTCCCCGATGTAGATAATCTCCGGGAGAGCGTAATGGCGGAGGCTCATAGCTCCAGGTATTCTGTGCACCTAGTTTTTACGAAGATGTATCATGATCTCCGGGAGATTTATTGGTGGAGCGGTATGAAGAAGGGTGTGGCGGACTTGGTGTCTATATGTCCGAATTGCCAGCAGGTGAAGGCCGAGCATCAACGGCCCGGTGGATTAACTCAACTTATGGAAATACATATGTGGAAATGGGAGATGATCAATATGGATTTCGTGGTGGGGTTACCTTGCACTCAGTGCAGGTTTGACTCAATTTGGGTGATAGTGGATCGACTCACCAAATCAGCCCACTTTCTGCCAGTCAAGTCCACCGATACTGCAGAACGTTATGGTCAATTGTATATCAAGGAGATAGTCAGACTTCATGACACTCCAGTTTCTATTATCTCATATCGAGGGGCCCAGTTCACAACTAATTTTGGAGGAAATTTCAGCAAGGTTTGGGTACTCAGGTGAACCTCAGCACGGTTTTCCATCCTCAGACTGATGGTCAGGCGGAGCGGACTATTCAGACGCTTGAAGATATGTTGCGGGCTTGTGCTTTAGATTTCAAAGGTAGTTGGGATGACCATTTTCCGCTTATCGAATTTGCTTACAATAACAGCTTTCATGCTAGTATTTAAATGGCCCTATTTGAGGCATTGTATTGAAGAAGGTGTAGATCTCCGATTGGATGGTTTGAAACTGGTGAGGCGGAATTGTTAGGGCCAAATCTTGTGCACCAAGCTATGGAAAAAGTTAGAGTCATTCAAGAGAGGATGAAAACCGCTCAGAGTCGTCAAAAATCCTATGCGGACGTTCGTCGAAGAGAATTGGAGTTCCAGGTGGATGATTGGGTGTTCTTGAATGTGTCTCCCATGAAGGGAGTGATGCGGTTTGGGAAGAAAGGGAAGTTGAGCCCTAGGTACCTCAGGCCATATCGGATCGCTCAAAGGATAGGACGGGTGTCTTATAGGCTAGAATTGCCCCATGACATGTCATTAGTGCACCTAGTGTTCCATGTGTCTATGTTGAAGAAAGTGGTTGGAGATCCATCCGCCATCGTGCCAGTTAGGACGATTGAGGTTAATGAAGAGCTATCATACGAAGAGGCTTCGGTTGCTATTCTTCATAGGCAAGTCCGTAAATTGAGAAACAAAGAGATTTCTTCTGTTAAAGTGTTGTGGCGAAGTCAACAAGTCGAGGAAGACACGTGGGAAACAGAGAAATAAATGAAAGAAAAATATCCCCATCTGTTTTAGCAAGTGTAGTAGTGATCGTGCGAATTATTGTCCCAAGGCAATTTGATGTTGTACTTAGATTCGTGCAAAGGCACCCCATTTTTCCTAATTACCTTATTGTTGTAACTTTCCAATGCGTGCTACAACTGTATACAATGTTATTAAATGGGTGATGTGCAACCCTTAAAGCAAATAAAAGTTTTGTGAAACAAATGTGCTAAGTAAGTGATTAATGGTAGTGTAGATTGGTAATGGTTAAATGAATTGTCTATGATCTATTGCGGTGATTGAACTATATTGTGCGCACTGAAATGGCCCAAAGTTATGTGCAAATTATGTGCCACTAATTGAATCTTATGCCAATTTGTTATTTAAAGAGAATGAACTATATGTATTTGTCAAGGTAATTGGATATGTGCAAGTGTTGAGGTAATGAATTGTATACCAGTTGTAGGAATAACAAAAACTGTGTAATGATGCTTGGAAATGTGTTTCGGGGGCTCTCTAATAGGTAGATAGGTCTAAATACAAAGGAGACTCTGGCAAAATTTCCTAAAAATATTGGAGTTAGTGTAAATCTGGAAGTTTGCATATCATGTTTTCAAAACCAAACGATTTTCACAATCCTCATTCGAGGATGAATGATATTAAGGGGGGGAGAATGTAAAGTCCCGTAAAATTTCTTGTTTAAAATAATGCCCGAATAAGTCCCTGAGTTGTTATATCTGTAGAAATTCTTAAAACAGACCTTGATTGTGTAAAAGCACACCGGAATTTAAAAGAGTAAAATTTTCCAGAAATTGGGTGTTATGCGGCGCATTATGTGATCGCATAACGTGTATGCGGACTGCATATTGGTCGCATACACGGGCAGATCACTGCCCAACTGAAGGACAACTATGCGGTCCAATATGCGACCACATTTTGGTTATGCGGACCGCATAGTTGTCGCATTATTGCCTTTGAGTTTTAGGGAGGGGTGTTATGCGATGCACTATGCGATTGCATAACGAGTATGCGGACCGCATAGTGGTCGCATACCTGAGCAGAATGTTTTCAAATTTTGGCCCACCTGGGGCCATTCTGCGGTCAACTCTGCGGACCGCATGTCAGGAATGCGATCGCATTCCTGACCGCATATTTGAATCGGTCTTTTGATTATCTAAATTTTTATACCCGACCCTAGCTTCATTTAACCCCTACCCCCTTTCATTTTAACTGGTTTCTAATCAAAATAGAGAGAAGTGAGTATGGGTTCTAGAGAGAGAAGTCCTCATCTTCCCCAATTTGGTCCTCCACCTCTACTCAGGCCTGGAAGTTTATCGAGTAGTCGTCATCTTCTTCATCATAAGAGGTAAGTCTTCACCCTATTTCCCCAAATTCTCATAATTTAGCTAAGAATAAAACACACATAGGTTGGTTCTTGAGGATGAAAAGTTAAGACCTTGCATGCATGTTAATTTATTATCATAATCTAGTAAAAGGGAGTGGGTTAGGGTAAATATGCACAAAGAAGGGGTTAGAAATTTAAGGGGGTCATATAGCATTCGATAAAATGCCTAAGCGAGTTCGAATTGTGTTCATGATTCCAAATTCTAAGATGAATGTGTTTCCTTATGAATTAGATTGACGTTGCTTGATGGTCCGGTGATTTGTGATAGAAATTAAAATAGGAAAAATTCGACACAAGGTATGTATGGCTAACTTTAATCCTTGTAAAATCCCTCTTGTTGTGGTAAGCATACGATATGTGTACTTATATGGAAATATGTGAATTGATTGTCTAGTTGATTTCTACCCAACTGTGTTAGATGAGATTTTGAATTGTGACTTGGCATGCCCGCTTTATTATGTGCAAAGATTGTAATTGTTGAAAGTAATTGATATGAAGCATTGTAAATAAGTTGAACGGTTATGGCAACACCTTGTGCATAAATTGCTGCTTGATGAATGTTTGGGGTGCTTTGAGCCCAAGTGAAAGAAATGATAAATGTTGAAATTGTGTTTCTTGAAAGGAAGGCCCTTGTGATGAAATTGCTTGGTGTCGTTGATGAAATTGTGATCCTTGAAAGGAAGTCCTTGTGATGAAATTGCTTGGTGTCGTTGATGAAATTGTGATCCTTGAAAGGAAGTCCTTGTGATGAAATTATTGGCATTGTTGTTATGAAATATGAATTGTCATGCGGGGTCGGGTTGCGCGCCGCAACACGGAGTAATAAGGTGTGGGTTGTGGTTATAAGGGTGGCCGAGGTAATAAGGGTGGCCGAGCTAATAAGGGTGGAAAAGTGTTCGTTATCACTATTGATATGAAAATTATGAAACTCGTGAATATGGTGGTGTTGGAAAGGGAAAAAGGAGAGATTGTGAAATTGTTGATTTTGATTGTCACTTTCCGTGTGTTTTATTGTTGGTCCTATTGTTGTCTTGGTTCTTATCTGTCGTATTGGTTGATTGTACTTGGGATAAAGTCTGTTCATACATACCAATACAATTCAAATGTACTGACGTCCCTTTTGCCGGGGGCGCTACATTCTTGTGATGATTGTAGGTGGTTCTATAGCAGGTACTCCGGCCCACCGACAGTAGTGCCTCCTCCACGTCCTATCAGTTGTTCAGTGAGCCCCTTTCCTCTCGGGGCCCTGTGTAGTTCATGCCACCTCTTCTTACGGATTTTTATTTTTGGAATTTGTGTAAGGTATAGCCGGAGCCTTGTTACCGGCAAGTATTATATAATTCCTTCGTACTCTTAGAGGCTCCGTAGACAGGAAATGTGGGTTATGTACATATGTATTTTTGGCAGTAGAACTTGTAGACCACGTAAAGTAAAATTGTGTGTTATGTATATTTTGTAAGTATTGTACCACATGTGAGCAATGACAGAATTCTATGAATTAATTCCAGGTTGTAAGAATGTGTTAAATTATAATTTAATAATGTACATTATAAATCACAGGGTAATACGTGGCATGGAAAAAAGAATCCAGGTCCGCTTGACTGGGGCTACCCGGTCGAGCGCCGGTCGTGTCCCTCGATTTTGGGGCGTGACGGCATTCCCCCTCCTCTTGTGTGGTAGTGACGTATAAAACATCATTCCCTCTATAGCGTTGATTTGGTTGGGATTGACCTCAATGCCTCTCTACGACACCAAAAAGTCGAGGAACTTTCCAGAGGTCATGCCGAAGGCGCACTTCTCGGGGTCCAGCTTCATGACGTATTGCCTAAGTATGTCGAAGGCTTCCCACAGGTGGTCGATATGGTCCTCTTTCCTTTTTGACTTGACCAAAATGTCGTCTATATACACTTCCATCATTTTGCTGAGTTGCTATTTGAACATCTTGGTTACCAGCCTCTGATAGGTTGCCCCTGCATTTTTCAACCCGAACGAAATGACTCTGTAGCATTATGTCCCTTGTTGGGTGATGAAAGTGGTCTTTTTCTGGTCCTCCTCCTCTATAAGGATTTGGTTGTAGCCTGAGTAGGCATCCAAGAAACTTAATAGTTCATGCCCCGCCGTTGCGTGGATGAGATGATCAATGTGAGGTAACGGGAATGAGTCTTTCGGTACGGCCTTGTTTAGGTCCATGAAGTCCACGCACATGTGTCATTTCCCGTTTTTCTTTTTCACCATGAACACGTTGGCGAACCATAGGGGGTACTTTGACTCTAGAATGGAACCATTGGTGAGCAATTTTTCTACCTCTTCCCGGACGGCATCGTTGATTGCGTCATTGAACTTTCTTCTGATTTGCCGTACCGGGGGGTAAAGCGGATCGACGTTCAGCTTGTGTGTTGCAATGTCTTTCGGGATACCTGGCATATCTGCGTAGGAGAAGGCAAACAAGTCTGCGTTGTTAGTTAAAAATTTATGGAATTTACCTGCTTCTGTGAGTTTGTGGCCGATGTAAGCTTTTTTGTTGTGGTCGCTTCCGTTCAATTAAACGGGATCGAGGTCTTCCTCTATTTATCCGGTGGCTTCTACGACGTGGGGGTCTTTGATGACGTTCTTTTGTTCACCGAACTCGGACCCCGACTTTGCTAGTTGCTATACTCCTGAGCCCTCCCCTTTTAACTATTGTGTGTATGTGCAGTCTTGGGTGATGCGGTAGCACTTTTGAGCTGTGCGTTGTTCGCCGCTAATGCTGAACACTCCCCATGGGATAGGGAACTTGATGACCTGGTACAGGCTGGATGGGATAGCCCTCATGGTGTGTATCCAGGGTCGTCATATAATAGCATTGTAGGCTATGTCTTGATTCATGATGTGGGATGTTGTTTCCAGGGTGACTCCCCCGGCCACAACGGGCAATGTGATCTCTCCAGAGGTCCGTTCAACTGCATTGTTAAAACTTATTAGTGTTATGCAGCGTGGTACTATCTTGTCCTCGTGTCTCATTTGTGTGAGAACTCTGGGGTGGATAACACACGCACCTCTTCCGTTGTCTAACTTGATTCATTTTAGATCGGTACCTGAAATTCATAGAGTAATGACAAGGGCATCGAAATAAGAAAAGGTCAAACTGTGGGTATCCGGCTTATCGAACATGATACTTCTCTTCGAGGTAATCATACCGTTCATGGGTGATCGACCGCTTCAATTTGTGGGTTGTGGTGAATTTCACATGGTTGATTGCTGCTTCGTCGCCTCCGCGGATGATCATTTGGATGGTGCGGGCTGGGGAGGGTGGTTTTGGGGGGGCCTTGATGTTGTTATCGTCCACGAGTGAAATTGGATCTTCCTCGTTCGCTCATTAGCTCCCTTAAATGTCCTTGGTGGAGCATGTTCACTACCTTTTGCCGTAAGGCTATGCAATCCTCGGTCTTATGACCTCGTTCCTGATGGAACTCGCAGAGGGCATTCGACTTTCTAGAGTTTGGGTCAGACTTCGTCTTTTGTGTCAATTTCACCTTGGGGCCGAGCTTCTCTAGGGAGTAAACTATTTCTGGAGGAGAAACACAAACATTATGAGCAGACAAAAGTGGAGGCATACCTCTTTCGTTTTGGTGAGTCCCTGTCTGTGGCCTAGACATACCGTCAACTTGGCGGGGAGGTATTGGGATGGACGTTCCATTGTACGATTAGTGCCTTTTGCGATTGAGGCGTGGACCTACGTGATCTCTCCGGCTATCATTCTAGCGATCTTTCCTTGATTCAATTTGGACTGATGTTAACCGTTGAGTTGGGCCGTTGAGGTCGTCCTCGTCTGCTCTCACCTCGGCATAATATGCGTTGTGTATTTCTTCCCAGGTCGTGGTAGGGTATTTTACGAGTCTTCTTAATATCTTTCTGGTCTCCCTCGACCCGTTCCTGTTAACCAATTCTGGGAAGCCGCTACCGCCATTTCCTTTGACACGTTCGACAGGCTCATTCTCACTCTGTTGAACTGGGCAAGGAAGTCCCTAAGCCCTTCTCCAGGCGATTGTCTGATGGCGAATATATCATTCACCCGGGCCTCTACTTTCTTGTCCATATCATGGGCGGTACGAACTTGTCGTCCATTTCCTCAAACGTTACTATGGAACGTGCTGGTAATTGTGAGTACCATGTTAAGGCTCTCCCTGTTAGAGTTTTGCCGAACTTCTTTAGCAGCACCGACGGTACCTGTTCTTTCGAGAGGTTGTTTCCTTTTACCGCCGTGACGTAATGAGTGATGGGTCTTCACGGTCCGTTGTGCCGCCGTATATGTTTAAATATGGTGGCATTTTGAAGGTTTTGGGTATGGCATGTGGAGCTGCCTCCTCGTTGTATGGTTGTTCCACGAACCAGCCAATGTCCTGCTTTGGCAAAAGTTTTGGGGAGCCCAGTATCTTATCAACCCTTTCTTGGTTCTCCTTCATTTGGTCACAGAGTGCTTTATTCTCGTTCTCCATTTCTTCCATTTTCCTTAGGATAGCTGCGAGGGCGTCGTTACGTGCATCAACAACAGTGTTAGTGATATCTGTTAGGGGAGGGGTGTGTTGCTCGTTGATGGTCGTTGTGGTGTAAACTCGTGCGGTGTTCCTAATTGCCCCTTAAGCGGGCTTGTCGAGTATATTGTCTAGAGTACTTGTCAGCCATGCCTACAATAATATTTTCACTGCCGGCGGTGCTTCCTCCATCGTAGACGTAGAGGCCCCCTTCTCATGAGAAGTTGTTACACTCCCATGAGGGGGAGGTGAGTCACTTCACTTGGGTGAGGTGCTCGGCGTCACGTTCTCCTCGTCCTCTCTGTTGACCTCGTTAATGGTGCTTAGGAGGTTAGTGGTGACGCCCATCACTGCTTTCAATCTTTCCTCTCTTTTCCATGTCATTGTTAGTTTGTGCACGCAAGAAAAAGAAAGCTTTGTTGTTGTTGTTGTATTTTTTTAAGATCAAGAAGAAACTAAAACTTTAACTAAAAAATCCCCACAGACGACACCAAAGTGTTTGACCAAAAAGTTTTAGGCCATATTGTAAAACTTATTTAATAAGAAGATAATGGGTGAATCCTAGTTAAATATAATAAATCCTAGATCTGAAGTTTGATTATTTCGATGATATGGGACCGTGTCCAAATCAGTGAATACGTTAATGCTCAATGATAGGCAGTGAATATGAAGATAAAAACATGCAATAAATGTGACAAATGGCATAAGAAGGAATTTGTCACCCAAATGTTCAATGAGTTGGATGATTCCTTCTTCTGACAATAGCATTTGACAATATACTATGAAGATGGACAAAGTATTTTTGGATCTTGTGAGTAAAAGAAGAATGTTGAACAACGGAATCAAACAGAGGTGACAAGATAAGTTGTTGGTATATTCTTGATAGTCAACCCTTTACAAGATGTTCTTATCAGGAAAAGTGAAGATCTCCTTTATTCCCTATCTCTTCCTCTTTATAAGGGCTATTCCTAGGAAACCCTAAAAAAGTATAGTGGGAGGAATATTCCTTTCCGCAATTCTAAGATTATTCTAGTTGTTGCTTCCCTTTGTTCTTTACTCGACCTCGACATTAGTCTCTCTCCTGGAAGCTTCTCGCCACTAGACCGTGCTCGACCTCGGACACAGCTTGTCTGTTTGCATTTGCTAAACTTGACTTAATTTTGCCCCATACAAGTGGCCGATTCTCCCTCCATTTTCAAAATATTTGGATTTACTAAGAAGGTTCCCTTGACCATTATAATTGATTGTAGATTCAGACACATCTTTGTGGATCTCAAGTGATTATAGCACTGAGGTTAGAGAAAGTACCATATTTTGTCCCTATGTAGGTGGTAGTTACAAATGGATAGCATACGAAGTGCGAGACTTATTTCCCTTCGCTGTGGTGGAAGATGCAAAAGGAATATTTCTAATTTGACATGAGAATCTTGAAGGTGGGGAGTGTGGACTTAGTTTTTGGAATAGATTGGCTAGATATGCTTATTCCAGCGATCAATTATTGCAAAGATAATAATTGGATAACTCTGCTTGGACAACATGAAAACCATCAATTAGTTGCTAATAAAGAGAACAAGCTGAAAATTTTGTTAAGTAAACAACACTGTAATGCAATGTTATAGATACTAACTCTAAAGCAGTTATGCAATCATAAATCCCTATTGAAGTAGTTTTATTGTTGCAGCAGTTTTATGGTATGTTTGAGGACCAAGAGGATTGCCCTTAAGAAAACATTGTGATCACCCTATTCCACTTATTCTAGAAGTTCAACCCTTCACTTTGAGACCCTACATCTACTCTTAGTAATGTCATTGAAAGCATAGTTATGAGATGATTATATCCCTGGCGGTGGTGTCTTGTTTTGAATCGCCTTCATTACTAATGAAGATGAAAGATAATACTTGGAGGCTCTGTAAAAAATCATCTAGTATTAGATTATTTTGTAAATACTAAGGGATAATCAGTTATTTGCTAAGAGATCCAAGTGTAACATTGCTCAAGACAAGATTGAATACCTTGTTAATATTGATCCAATTAGTGAAATTTTTGTTTTTGTGATGCAGTGGCCTAAAACTAAAACAATCAAGCCCTTAACTTCCTTTCTCAAAAAGGGAACCTTTGCTTGGAATAAAGAAGTTGCTCAAGTGTTTCAGAAGTTGAAGGAAGCAATCACTATCACTCCCCAAATTTATTGTTGAGGTGGATGCATGTAGATTAGGGATTTGAGCAAGGAAAATAGCCTCTGCCTTATCTTAGTCACACCCTAAGCAAGGTTTATCAACTCAAGAGAATGAGTTAGTTGCCTTATCATTGTTATAGACGAACAGAGGCACTACTTCCATTCACATTGTTTTATCATCAAAACTGATCATTTCAACTTTAAGCTCTTGCAAGACAAAAAAATTAACACATCTCTGCAACATAAGGGGCTTATCAAGTTGATGGGATTAAGCTATGAGATCCAATTCAAAAAAGGTGTGGATAATACTGCAGCTATCCCTGAGTTGCTAAGTGTTCTGCTGTAAGTCAACTGCAACCAAAATGGGTGAGATAACTGGCTGTTATGAAAGAGATCAGGAAGTGACTTAGTTATTGGCTCATTTCCTTATTCATCCATCTTCAACAAACAACGTTGCACTGCAAAATGGTCTTCTCCTAATTTTTCTATATTTAAAACCCGACCCCCAGTTCATTAAAACACCCCACCCCTTAATTTTAACAAGTTTTATGAACAAAATAGAATGAAGGAAATGGGAGTTCTTGAGAGAGAAAGTGATTCTTCCATCAAGTTGAGTTTCAAAGTCCCTCAGGCCTGATAATTCAAGTAGTCTTCTTCTTCCTCATTCTAGCAGGTAAGGGTTCCCAACCCTTTTTCCACTAATTTTCTGATTTTAAACAAAGGGATGATTGCATGGATTGTTTAATAATGTTGTTAATCTAGTAAGAGGGAGAGGTTTGCGGTAAATTTCACAAAGACGGGGTTGGTAATATAATGGTGTCACATAGTGTTTGGAAAAATGTTTAAGAGAGTCCGAATTGCATGCATGACTTCTAATTCTAAGCTGAATACGTTTATTTGTCAACTATATTGACGGTACTAGTCGGTTCGGTGATTTGTGAGTAAAAGTTAAAAAGGGGATTTCGACTCCAGGTATGTATGGATAATTTTAATCCTTGTAAAGTCCTTCTTGCTGTGGTAAGCATACGACATGTGTACTTATATGGAAATATGTGAATTGACTGTCTAGTTGATTACTACCCCACTTTGTTAGATGAGATTTTGTATTGTGACTTGGCATGCTCACTTTATTAGGTGCAAAGATGGTAGTTGTTTAAAGTTATTGATATGGTGCATTGTAAATAAGTTGAACGGTTATGGCAACACCTTGTGCATAAATTGCTCCTTGATGAATGTTTGGGATGCTTTGAGCCCAAGTAAATAAATTGATAAATGTGAATTTATTATCCTTGAAAGTAAGGCCCTTGTTAGTTAAATTTTGATCCTTGAAAGTAAGGCCCTTGTTGTTGAAATTGTGATCCTTGAAAGTAAGTCCCTTGTGATGAAATTGTTTGGTGTTGTTGTTGAAATTGTGATCCTTGAAAGTAAGGCATGTGATGAAATTGTTGGTGTAGTTGTTATGAAATATAAATTGTCAGGCAGGATCGGCTTGCGCGCCGCAACACGAAGTAATAAGGTGTGGGTTGTGGTGATAAGGGTGGCCGAGGTAATAAGGGTGGCCGAGGTAATAAGGGTGGAAAAGTGATCGTTATCACTATTGATATGAAAATCATGAAACTCGTGAATATGGTGGTGGTGGAAAGGGAAAAAGGAGAGATTGTAAAATTGTTGATTTTGAATGTCACTTTCTCTGTGTTTTGATTGTTGGTCCTATTGCTGTCCTGTTTCTTATCTGTAATATTGATTGATTGTACTTGGGATAAAGTTTGTTCATATATACTAGTACTATTCCACAGTACTAACGTCCCTTTTGTCGGGGGCGCTACATCTTTTATATGGATGTTGGTGGTTCCATAGCAGGTAGCTCAGCCCACCGTTAGTGGTACCTCCTCTTAATCTCTGCAGCAGTTGTGGTGAGCCCCTCTTCTCCTCGGGGCCGTGTGTGGATCATACCACCTTCTTTTATTTCTGTTGTAAAGGTATAGACGGGACCTTGTTACCGGCAGGTTATGTAAAATCCCTAGTATTCGTAGAGGCTCCGTAGACATGATGTGGGTGTATGTATGTATTTTTGGGTAGTAACAGTACGTACTCGGAATCGTGGATCATGTTGGGAAGTTATGTATGTATTATGTATGTTTGAATATCAATCGCTGAAATGTTAAAAGAGGAAACAAGTGGAGATATGTTGTGAAATGTACTTTGAAACTAAAATCGGTTAACTCACATGAAATCATGTATATTATGAACGCGGGGCAATACGTTGGGCAGGAAAGGGCAATCCAGGTCCGCTTGACTGGGTTCACCCGGTTAGGCGCCGGTCTCGTCCCTCGATTTTAAGGCGTGACAAACTTGGTATCAGAGCCTAAGGTTTTTAAAAGAGTCCTAGGATGTCTCGGAGCCGTGTCTAGTAGAACCCTTCTTATCGGTGTGTTGTCGACCACATCTATAATTAGGGGGCTACATGGACATTTAGGAAATTTCCCTTTCATTGTTATTCTGTATCGTGCGGTGAACCGGAAAGTGAAAATTTCATTGCCTAATTCGTGCTTTGTTCCGAATTTTTTTAGTAATGGCACCAAAGAAGAGAGCTCAACTCGGCCTTGAGGCCAATGCCACCCCGGGGGTGACTGTAAATTATGTACCAGATAGTGCGGGTGAAAGTGACTCCCCGACCTTGAATCTTCCTTACCTTTCTATTCCCGATCAAATCATTCCTGTTCCTGCGGCGGCGGAGGGTGCTGCAATCCCTCCCACTGATATTCCTGACCCCTCTACAGTTCCAGCTTCCGGTCCCGATACGTCCGATGGGGATCTCATAGGAGCTATTCATATGTTGACTCAGTTGGTGGCCACTCAGGACCAAAGATATCATGCTACCCCTACGTCCTCTAGCGGACAGGGAGATTTCGTCGGCTCCAGAGTCAACCAGTTTCTGCGGTTGGCCCCTCCAGAGTTCTCAGGCACAGATCCAGAGGCCGATCCACAGGATTTTCTTAATGAGATGTACAAGACCCTTCGGGTGATGAAGGCTATAGAGACATAGGGGGTTGAGATAGCTTCGTACAGGCTGACGGGAGCACCATATTACTGGTTCGAGATGTGGGAGGGTTCCCGTGGGGTAGGAAGTCCTCCGGCTAGATGGGACGAGTTCGTGGGTGCTTTCATGGATCACTTTTTTCCTGTCGAGACGGTGGCAGCCCGTGCTACGGAGGTTGAGGCCTTCAAGCAGGGCGGTATGAGTGTGTCGGAGTACCATATGGAGTTCGTGCGATTGTATAAATATGCTCCTCACTTGGTGTCGACTATGGATGCCAGGGTTCAACGTTTTGTTCAAGGCCTTAGTCCCTTGGTTGTGAATGAAGATGCTACAGCTTCCTTGCACTCAGACATGAATTATGGGAAGATTGTGGGGTTCGCCCAGGCTAAAAAGGCTAGGAAATTAAAGATAAGGTCGGAGAGAGAGAGTAGCAGCAGGGCCCGGTCGGCGGGCCACTCGGGGAGTTTAGTTGGAGGAGGGAGACCAATTCATGGGAGAGGGTCATCAGGGCCGTCCCCGTCCTATGCACAGTCCTCAGCCAGTGCACCGCCATCAGTGCACCGTTTCCAGCAGAGCAGTCGTTGGGGACCAGGATCAGACAACTGGAGACCCCATAAGTTAGGTCGCCTAGGAGGGAGGTCCCAGCAGCAGGGGAGAGCTCCGTTCCCTAAGTGTGGGAGGTTCCATACCGAGTCTTGTTATCTGGATTTCCCGGTATGCTACGGGTGTGGAGTGAGAGGTCATGTTCAGCGGAATTGCCGTGCGCCCAGCCAGGGCAGGGGTAGGGTTTTTTCTCAGTCATCCGGTTCTTCAGTCGCCACATCTTCAAGGCGTCCTCCAGCCTAGTGGGCCGTGGTGTAGTTAGGGGTGGAGCCCGAGGTAGAGGTGGACCCAGCCGGTTCTATGCTTTGAGTGGTCGCCAGAACGCGGAGGCTACTCCAGATGTTATTACATGTATTCTGAATGTTCAAGCACTTGATTGTTATGCTCTTATTGATCTGGGGTCCTCTTTGTCTTATGTTACCCCGTTTATTGCTTCAAGTTTTGGGATAGAACCCGAACAGCTTCATGAGTCGTTCTCTGTATCGACTCCGGTTGGCGATTCTATTACAGCAACGCGAGTCTATAAGAATTGTGTTGTCACGGTATGTGGTCGCGTTACCACGACCGATCTTATTGAGCTTGGGATGGTAGACTTTGATATCATTATGGGAATGGACTGGCTTTATTCGTGCTTTGCTAAACTCGGCTGTCGAACCAGAATCATGAGGCTAGAGTTTCCTAATGAGCCGGTTATTGAGTGGAAGGGGAATGGTGTGTTGCCGAAAAGTAGGTTTATCTCCTGCCTTAAGGCCTCGAAGATGATTAAGAAGGGGTGTGTCTATCATTTGGTCCGGGTTGCGGACACCACTTCAGAGGTGCCTGCTCCCGAGTCCGTGCCTGTTGAGAATGAGTTTCTTAAAGTATTTCCGGACGAGCTTCCAGGGATTCCACCAGTTAGAGAGATCGATTTCAGGATTGATGTACTACCAGATACGTATCCAATATCTATTCTACCATACAGAATGGCGCCAGCAGAGTTGAGGGAGTTAAAGGAGCATTTGAAGGATTTATTAGAAAAAGGGTTCATTCAGCCAAGTGTGTCGCCGTGGGGCGCTCCGGTTCTTTTCGTCAGAAAGAAGGATAGGTCGCTTCGGATGTGTATCGATTATCGACAGCTCAACAAATCCACTATCAAAAACAAGTATCCATTGCCTGAATAGATGATTTGTTTGATCAATTGCAAGGTGCGAGGTTCTTCTCCAAAATCGATTTACGGTCTGGGTATCATTAGTTGAAGATCAGAGAGCACGATATTCCTAAGACCGCCTTCAGGACTCGTTATGGTCATTTTGAATTTTTGGTAATGTTCTTTGGGCTGACCAATGCTCCAGCAGCTTTCATGGATCATATTAATCGGGTTTTCAAGCCATTTGTAGACTCCTTCGTGATTGTTTTTATTGATGACATCTTTGTATACTCGTGGAGTCGGGAAGATCATGCTAATCACCTCAGGGCAGTCCTGCAGACTCTTCAACATCACCAGTTGTATGCTAAATTTTCGAAATGTGAGTTTTGGCTAGAATCAGTCACCTTTTTGGGTCATGTTGTTTCCAGAGAAGGGATTCAGGTTGATCCCCAGAAGATCGCGGCAGTGAAGGATTGGTCTTGACCAACGACCCCGACAGAGATCCGCAGTTTCTTGGGTCTAGCTGGATAATATCGGAGTTTTTGTGGAGGGATTCTCTACCCTCGGCTTCCCATTGACTAAATTGACGCAGAAAGCTGTGAAGTTCCAGTCGTCCGGCGCTTGTGAGAAAAGCTTTCAGGAATTTAAGTCGAGATTGACTTAGGCACCTGTATTAACCTTGCCAGAAGGTATAAGGGGATTTGTGGTTTATTGAGATGCTTCAAGGGTTGGTTTGGGGTGTGTGTTGATGCAACATGGGAAGGTTATAGCGTATGCTTCAAGACAACTCAAGAATCACGAGAAGAATTATCCGTCGCATGATTTGGAGCTCGCGGCAATGGTGTTTGCATTAAAAATTTGGCGGCATTATCTTTATGGAGTCCACGTGGGCGTGTTCTCAGACCAAAAGTGTCTTCAGTATTTATTCAACCAGAAGGAACTGAATCTAAGGTAGCGGAGGTGGTTAGAATTGCTCAAAGATTATGATATGGACATTTTGTACCATCCAGGAAAGGAGAATGTGGTGGCCGACGCTCTCAGTCTGAAGTCTATGGGTAGTTTGGCTCTTTTGGAAGCGGATCATAGGCCCTTAGCTCGGAAGGTTTATCAATTGGCTAGTTTGGGGGTTTGTCTTTTGACCTCTGGTGAAGGGGAGGTTATGGTGCATAATGGGGCAGAATCGTCACTTGTAGCAGAAGTCAAAGAAAAGCAGTTTATTGATCCAACATTGGCACAGTTGAAGGAGGCAGTTCTAAATAACAAGATTTCGGCATTTTCACTCGGCAGCGATGATGGAGTGTTGCGATGTCAAGGTAGGCTATGTGTTCCAGATGTAGATAATCTTCGGGAGAGGGTAATGGCGGAGGCTCATAGCTCCAGGTATTCTGTGCACCCAGGTTCTACGAAGATGTATCATGATCTCCAGGAAATTTATTGGTGGAGCGGTATGAAGAGGGGTGTGGCGGATTTCGTGTCCAGATGTCCAAATTGTCAGCAGGTGAAGGCCGAGCATCAGCGGCCCGGTGGATTAACTCAGCTTATGGAAATAACGACGTGGAAATGGGAGATGATCAATATGGATTTCGTGGTAGGGTTACCTTGCACTCAGTGCAGGTTCGACTCAATTTGGGTGATAGTGGATCGACTCACCAAATCAGCTCACATTTTGCCAGTCAAATCCACCGATTCTGCAGAACGGTACGCCAAGTTGTATATCAAGGAGATAGTCAGACTTCATGGCATTCCAGTTTCTATTATCTTGGATCGAGGGTCCTAGTTCAAGGCTAATTATTTGGATGAAATTTCAGCAAGGTTTGGGTACTCAGGTGAATCTTAGCACGGCTTTCCATCCACAGACTGATGGTCAGGCAGAGCGGACTATTCAGACGCTTGAAGATATGTTGCGGTCTTGTGCTTTAGATTTCAAAGGTAGCTGGGATGATCATTTGCCGCTTATCGAATTTTCTTACAATAACAGCTTTCATGCTAGCATTCAGATGGTCCCATTTGAGGCATTGTACGGAAGAAGGTGTAGATCTCCTATTGGATGGTTCGAAGCTGGTGAGTCAGAATTGTTAGGGCTAGATCTTGTGCACCAAGCTATTGAAAAAGTTAAAGTCGTTCAGGGGAGAAAGAAAACTGCTCAGAGTCGTCACAAATCCTATGCGGACGTTCGTCGAAGAGAATTGGAGTTCCAAGTAGATGATTGGGTGTTCTTGAAGGTGTCTCCCATGAAGGGGGTGATGCGATGTGGGAAGAAAGGGAAGTTGAGCCCTCGGTACACCGGGCCATATCGGATCTCTCAAAGGATAGGACGGGTGGCTTATAGGCTGGAATTGCCCCATAAAATGTCATTAGTGCACCCGGTGTTCCATGTGTCTATGTTGAAGAAAGTGGTTGGAGATCCATCCTACATCGTGCCAGTTGGGACTATTGAGGTTAATGAAGAGTTATCATACGAAGAGGCTCCAGTTGCTATTCTTGATAGGCAAGTCCGTAAATTGAGAAATAAAGAGATTGCTTCTGATAAAGTGTTGGGGCGAAGTCAACAAGTCGAGGAAGCCACGTGGGAAACAGAGAAAGAAATGAGAGAAAAATATCCCCATATGTTCGAACAAGTGTAGTAATGATCGTACGAATTATTGTCCGAAGGCAATTTGATGTTGTATTCAAATTCGTGCAAAGACACCCCATTTTCCCTAATTGCCTTATTGTTGTAACTTTTCAATGCGTGCTAAAATTGTATATGATGTTATTAATTGGGTGGTGTGCAACCCTTGGAGTAAATGAAAGTTTTGTGAAACTTGTGTGATATGCAAAAATGATTAATAGTAGTGTAGATTGGTAATGATTAATTGAAGTATACATATGGTGTATTGAGGTGATTGAGTCGCATGGGACTCACTAAAATGACCAAATTATGTGCAAGTATGTGCCACTAATTGAATCATATGCTTTTGTGATGTAAATAGAATGAACTATGTGTAGTTGTCAAAGTAACTGGATATGCGCAAATGTTGAGGTAATGAATTGTATACCAGTTGAAGGGATAACAGAAACTGTGTAATGATGCTTGGAAATGTGTTCCGGGGACTCTCTGGCAGGTAGATGGGTCTAAATACAAAGGAGACTCTAGCGAAATTTTATGAAAATATTTGAGTTAGTGTAAATCTGGAAGTTTGCATATCATGTTTTCAAAACCAAACGATTTCAAAAATCTTCATTCGAGGACGAATGATTTTAAGGGGGGGGTGGGGGGGGGGAGAATGTGAAGACCCGTAAAATTTCTTGTTTAAAATAATGCCCGAATAAGTCCCCGAGTTGTTATAACTATAGAAATTCTTAAAACAGACCTTGATTGCGTAAAAGTACCTCGGAATTTGAAAAATAAAATTTTCCAGAAGTTGGGCGTTATGCGACGCACTATGCGATCGCATAATGGGTATGCGGACCGCATAATGGTCGCATACCTAGGCAGGCCACTGCCCAATTTGAGGGCAACTATTCGGCCCATTATGCGATCACATTTCGGTTCTGTGGACCGCATAGTTGTCGCATTCTTGCCCTTTGATTTTTTTGAGGGAGGTTATGCGACGCACTATGCGATCGCATAACATGTATGCGGACCGCATAATGGTCGCATACCTAGGCAGGCCACTGCCCAATTTGAGGGCAACTATTCGGCCCATTATGCGATCACATTTCGGTTCTGTGGACCGCATAGTTGTCGCATTCTTGCCCTTTGATTTTTTTGAGGGAGGTTATGCGACGCACTATGCGATCGCATAACATGTATGCGGACCGCATAGTGGTCGCATACCTGCACATTGGGTTTTTAACTTTGGCTCACCTGGAGGGCCATTCTGCGGTCGGCTTTGCGGACCGCATGTCAGGAATGCGATCACATTCATGACCGCATTCCTGTATCGGGCTCCTAATTTTTCTAATTTTAAAACCCGACCCCCAGTTCATTAAAACACCCCACCCCTTCATTTTAACAAGTTTTCTGAAAAAAATTAGAGAGAAGGAAAGGGGAGTTCTTGAGAGAGAAAGTGATTCTTCCATCAAGTTGAGTTTCAAAGTCCTCAGGCCTGATAATTCGAGTAATCTTCTTCTTCCTCATTCTAGCAGGTAAGGGTTCCCAACCTTTTTTCCACTAATTTTCTTATTTAAACAAAGGGAGGATTTGCATGGATTGTTTCTTTAAAATATTAACTAAGACCTTGCATACATGTTTAATAATGGTGTTAATCTAGTAAGAGGGATAGGTTTGGGGTAAATTTCACAAAGACGGGGTTGGTAATCTAATGGGGTCACATAGTGTTTGGCAAAATGTTTAAGAGAGTCCGATTTGCATGCATGACTTCCAATTCTAAGTTGAATGCGTTTATTTGTGAACTAGATTGACGGTACTAGTCGGTTCAGTGATTTGTGAGTAAAAGTTAAAAAGGGAATTTCGACTCCAGGTATGTATGGCTAATCTTAATCTTTGTAAAATCCCTCTTGCTGTGGTAAGCATACGGTATGTGTACTTATATGGAAATATGTGAATTGACTGTCTAGTTGATTGCTGACCCACTGTGTTAGATGAGATTTTGAATTGTGACTTGGCATGCTCACTTTATTAGGTGAAAAGATGGTGGTTGTTTAAAGTTATTGATATGGTGCATTGTAAATAAGTTGAACGGTTATGGAAACACCTTGTGCATAAATTGCTGCTTGATGAAAGTTTGGGATGCTTTGAGCCCAAGTAAATGAATTGTTAAATGTGAATTTGTGATCCTTGAAAGTAAGGCCCTTGTTGTTGAAATTGTGATCCTTGAAAGTAAGGCCCTTGTTGTTGAAATTGTGATCCTTGAAAGTAAGGCCCTTGTGATGAAATTGTTTGGTGTTGTTGTTGAAATTGTGATCCTTGAAAGTAAGGCCTGTGATGAAATTGTTGGTGTTATTGTTATGAAATATAAATTGTCAGGCGTGGTCGGGGTGCGCGCCGTAACACGAAGTAATAAGGTGTGGGTTGTGGTGATAAGAGTGGCCGAGGTAATAAGGGTGCCCGAGGTAATAAGGGTGGAAAAGTGATCGTTGTTACTCTTGATATGAAAATCATGAAACTCGTGCATATGGTGGTGGTGGAAAGGAAAAAAGGAGAGATTGTAAAATTGTTGATTTTGATTGTCACTTTCCGTGTGTTTTGATTATTGGTCCTATTGTTGTCATGTTTCTTATCTGTAATATTGGTTGATTATACTTGGGATAAAGTTTGTTCATACATACTAGTACAATTCCACAGTACTAACATCCCTTTTGTCGGGGGCGCTACATCTTTTATATGGATGTAGGTGGTTCCATAGCAGGTAGCTCAGCCCGCCGTTAGTGGTACCTCCTCTTCATCTCTGCAGCAGTTGTGGTAAGCCCCTCTTCTCCTCGGGGCCGTATGTGGATCATACCACCTTCTTTTGTTTATGTTGTAAAGGTATAGCCAGGGCCTTGTTACCGGCAGGTTTTGTAAAATTCCTAGTATTCGTAGAGGCTCCGTAGACATGATGCGGGTGTATGTATGTATTTTTTGGTAGTAACGGTACGTACTCGGAATCGTGGATCATGTTGGAAAGTTATGTATGTATTATGTATGTTTGAATATCAATCGCTGAAATGTTAAAAGAGGAAACAAGTGGAGATATGTTGTTAAATGTACTTTGAAACTAAAATCGGTTAACTCACATGAAATAATGTATATTATGAACACGGGGCAATACGTTGGGCAGGAAAGGCAATCCAGGTCTGCTTGACTGGGTTCACCCGATTAGGCGCCGGTCTCGTCCCTCGATTTTGGGGCGTGACAATAACTATGAATTTTATATAAGGACTTCAAAAATCAAAAAATCAAGGACACTTTATTCACTTTAGTGGATAGGTTCAGCGAATATGCTAACTAGAGGCGTAGATAGGATTTGAAACTTACGGGTTCGGGATGCTAATCATTTTTAAGATACTGGGTTCTAAATTAATAATTTGTACATGTTTAATGAATTTCATCAAAAAAATACAGAGTTATTCTACCACTTTTCACTCTAACTTATGTAACTCGATCTCTAGCTCCGCCCCTGATGCTAACTTCTTGCCACTTTTCACACTACTCAAAAATGTCAAATTTTTCGACTACCAAACCCGTCGAAAATCACTTGGAGATCTATTATCTTCGACGTATTTTTGATCAATGTAAAGTTGTCACGATTCAAAATTCAACCTAAGGATGTCCTAATGGCACCTAGTCTCCAAGACTAGCTAAGCCTAACGATCATCGATAGCTTAACAGAAATAATAAACTAAGATAATAAAATAAACCGATAAGGCTCATAATAACTCCAAAGCGAAACATCAGTAACAAAATCCCAGAGATCCTGTGGAATTAAGCCATAAGCTCTACATAAATGTAATAAAATCTCTAATCCAATATTGTTTAGAAATAGGAATAAGAGTAGTAAACGAAATAACAGAAGGTGATTCGGAGGCTTGCGAGAGTCTAGCAAGTATACAATAAAAGAGGCAACAAGGACAATAAGATATATATATATATACGGCTAAAATCGAGGAGACCGATTTTATGTCTATTATGACATTTCATAGCATGTTCGCTTAAGCCTCGAAGTACGGCTCGAGGCCCGAGCTTGAGTATTCCCTGAGTTCGACATTGGGGCAATATAGATCGGCGACTGTCATGAGCATGCAGCACGTGGGCGAAGGCAGTCAAGTCTGCAACAGAATACAAGTCCATACTATGACATTAAATAGTTGTACCAACTGTTTGACTTTGTAATAAATGCTTATGTACTATGTTGGGATTTCCCCTCCTATATAAAGGGGACCCTTATCCTTTTTTGCATACACAATAATCAATAGAAGAAACAAGAACATTCTCTACTCACTAACTCAAACATCCTCTATTATTTTATACTTGCATTTATTGTACTTCATTGATTGCCTTTCATTTATTATCCATCATTGATCATAAATAGCCTCCTCTGAGGTCCATAAAATTGTTATAGCTTCATCGATCGCCAATCCTTGACCCCGAGACTCGACCTCGAGGACCTATCTCTGCTAAGCTCGAAACCCCCGATCTGAGGCAGTCTGGTTTGATTATCTTCGATTTCGCATCACTCTTATCTTGTTTCTTTTACTCACACTTAGCATCTAGTGTTTAACAACTAGCATTAAAATAAATCGCATATATTTAGAAACATATAATCAAATTTAATTGTAATTACCATTTTCAAGGTAAACAATAACAACTTCTACTAAATCATACAGGAATAAACATAACAATAGAGCATGTGAGAGCAAATTAAACAATGGAAGATATAACATGTTAACGCAAATTTCAATTAAATACATGGAACAAGTCTAAAAGTTTAAATAGGTCAAAATACCACATATAAGCCCGTGTACACACTCATCACCTCGTGTACACGTCTTCCACATTATAAAAATAAGACAATCAACCCAAATTATAAGGGGTAGTTTCTCCCACACAAAGTTAGTCAAGATACTAACCTCCAACAAGCTAAATCAATCCACTAATAAGCCCTTTTCACGCAAATCCAACTCCGGACTGCTCGAATCTAGCCAAGCTAACTTAATACAAAAAATACAAGTTATAAAAAGAAATTTCGGATAAAGATGGATTCACGAATAATGAACAAATCTAAGTCAAAAACACTTACCCCGATCAAATCCTTGAAAATCCCTTCAAAATCTCCCAAAACCGAGCTCTCTAACTCAAAAAGTTGGAAATGAAATAAAACCCTCAATCAAACCTATTTCTACCCAGCATTATCCACAACTGCAGCCCATTAGCCGCTTCTGCAGCTCCGCATCTACGAAAAAACATCGCATATACGGTATCAAATTAAGCCTAGGAAGTGTGGTTTTGTGAAACATATGCGCATGCACATCCGCTTCTGCGGAACATGACCGCACATGTGGTCCCTCGCAAACAGAACAATACCCACTTCTGCGGAATAACAGTTGCGCACCTGCGCGCACCTCTCCACACCTACGGACCAGCCCCAGGATCAACCCGCATATGTGGCTATGCAGCCGCTTTTGCAGCCCCGCACTTGCGGCCTAACTATCGTAGGTGCGAGTGCACCAGCACTTAGCAGGCTTCATCAATCTTCTTAGCCTCCAATTTGGTCTGAATTCAATCTGAAACATACCCGGGGTCCTCGAAACCCTGTCTGAACATACCATCAAGTCCAAATATACAACACGCACCTACTTGAGGCCCTACATTACACCAAACAACATCAAATATACGAATTGCTCCCCAGTTCAAACCTAATGAGCTAATGATCATTCAACTTCTAGAACTAACATCGAATCATATCAAACCACTCCCATTGAGCTCATTGTTTTTCATGTAAGTCCCAAATGACAAAACGTACCTATGCCAACTCTCAAAACCACAATCTGAACCCGATATCAATAAATTCAAAACCTTTCAACTTTCCAACTTTTGTCAAATTGCTCCAAACAAACCTACAAATTTCCAAATAAACATTCGGGCATAAGCCAGGGTCAAAATCTCCATACAAAGCTATCGGAACTAACAAAACTCCATTTCAGAGTTATCTACATACAAGTCGAACTCAGGTCAGCTCTTTCAACTTAAGCTTTCAACTTTGGGACTAAGCATCCCAATTCATTCTAAAACTCACCGGGAATCAGACCAACCCTCCCCGCAAGTTACATAAACACAAATGAACATAGAAGAGGCAATAAATAAGGGAACGAGATTGAATTACTCAAAACGACCAGTCGGGTTGTTACATTCTCCCCATCTTAAAACAAACGTCCGTCTCGAATAAGTGTAGAGGAATACCTAAAGTGTAGAAAATGTAGGGATAACGGATATGCATGTCATGCTCGGTCTCCCAATTCGCCTCTTCTACTGGTTGACCCCTCCATTGAACCATTTCTGAAGAAATGTTCTTTGACCTCAACTTTCGGACCTGCCTGTCCAAGATGACCACCGAATCCTCAACATAATTCAAGTCTTTATACAATTGGACTCAGCTGAAATCTAATACATGGTATGGATAACCATAATAATTATGTCGCATTGAAACATGGACACCGGTGAACTGTCGATAAGCTGGGTGGTAATGGAAGTTTGTATGCCACCTCACCAACTCTCTCAAGAATCTCAAAAGGACCAATATACATAAGGCTCAACTTTCTCTTCTTCCCGAACCTTATCACACCCTTCATGAGTGAACCCCGCAACAAAACCCTATCTCCCACCATAAATTCTATATCACGAGCCTTCCAATCATCATAGCTCTTCTTCCTAGAATGTGTTGTACGAAGAATCAACTTGACTTTCTCCAAGGCATACCGAACCAAAATCAGTGACCAGTTATCTAGCCTCTCGCTCAAACTAACCAATTGGAAAACGACACTACCTCCCATATACGGTCTCATAAGGAGCCATCTGGATACTCGATTGGTAGCCATTATTGTAGGTAAACTCTGCCGACAATAAACATTAATAGCATGAACCCCCGAAATCCATAACACATGCACGTAGCATATCATCCAATATATGAATGGTGCGCTCGGACATCCAGTCCATCTTGGGGGAAATAATGTACTCAACCCAACCTGTGTGCCTAACTCACGATGCATAGCTCTCCAGAAATACAAAATACGTGCCTCAATCGAAGATAATTAACAATGGCCCACGATGAAGGTGAATAATATCACAGATATAGATCTAAGACAACTGCTCTGAATTATAGGTAGTCACCATCGAAATGAAATGTGCAGACTTGGTCAGTCTATCTGTAAAAACCAATACTGTGTCAAATTTCTTCAAAGTCTGTGGAGCCCAACAATGAAATCCATAGTAATACGTTCCAACTTCCACTCAGGAATCTCAAGTAACTGAACCAAATCGTCCGTCCTTTAATGCTCGTATTTCACCTGTTGACAGTTCAAGCAATGAGCCACATGCTCCACTATATATTTCTCCATTCTTATCAACTAATAGTGCTGCCAAAAATCCCGATACATCTTAGTGGAACTTGGATGAATGGAATAACGCAAACTGTGGGCCTGTTCAAGGATCAACTGACGCAACCCATCCATGTTGGGCATACATATTTGACCATGCATCTGCAACACCTATCTAATAGAAATATCATTGGAATCGTCGTGTTATATTGTGTCCGTAAGGATAAGCCAATGGGGATTGTCATATTGATGCACTCAAACAAAGAAGACCGAGAAACCATGCAAGAAAGAACCCGACTGGGCTTCAAAAAATCGAGTCTCACGAACTGATTGGCCAAATCCAGAACATCCAATGATAGGGTCTCTCACCAACTGGAATACATGCAACGCTACCCATACTCTTAGCCTTTCTACGTAAGGCATCGGCCACCACATTGGCCTTTTCGTGATGTTACAAAATGGTGATATCATTGTTGTTTAACAGCTCTAGCCACCTCTGCTGCCTCAAATTTAGATCATTTGGCTTAAACAAGTGATTTAGATTCCGATGATGTGTGAAAATCTCACAAGACACGCCGTAGAGATAGTGTCTCTAAATCTTCAATGCGTGAACAATGGCTGTCAACTCTAGATCATGAATAGGATAATTTATCTCCTGGGGTTTTAGCTGACGCGAAGCATAAGCAATCACCCTACTATCCTGCATCAAGGCACACCGGATGCCAATCTGTAAATCATTACAATAAACTGTATATGAACCCGTTTCTAACAATAAAACTAGAGCTAGTTTTGTGGTCAAGGCAGTCTTGAGCTTCTGAAAGCCCTTCTCATACTCGTCGAACCACCTTAATAGAGCACCCTTATAAGTCAACTTGATCAATGAGTTTAGATGGACGAAAACCCCTCTACAAAATAGCGATAATAACCAGCCAATCCTAGAAAACTCTAGATCTCTGTAGCAGAAGACGGTCTGGACCAACTCTGAACTACCTCCACTTTTTTCCTATTCACCTTAATCCCCTTACTATAAGACACATGACCCAAAAACGCCACTAAATCAATCCAAACTCACACTTGGAGAATATTGCACATAACTTCTTCTCCCTCGAGGTCTGGAGCATGATCTTCAAGTGCTTCTCATGCTCCTCCAGCTGCGAGAATTTACCAAGACTTTGTCAATGAACACGATGACGAATGAATCAAGATATGGCTAGAATACACTATTCATCAAGTGCATAAATGTTGTCGGGGCGTTATCAGCCCAAATGACATCACTAGAAACACGTAGTGACCATACCAAGTCCTGAAATCAGTCTTCGGGATATCTGGATCGCGAATGTTCAGCTGATGATACCGTGCCCTCAAATAAATCTTCCATAACAATATGGCACCCTTAAGTTGATCAAACAAGTCATCAATGCGCAGTTATTGAAAACATTCTAGTTTTCTGGTGCTCTTGGCAGCTGTAGCAGGTCTCGCAAATGTAAGAATAGGTTTGCATGTACGACTCTCCCATTTGTGATGAAGCCTGTTCTGCGCCTAGCTCGCAATTGCGAGAGAAATCGTCGCATTTGCGGCCCTACGTTGATCGCATTTGAGATCCCCTTGTCGCATTTTCGACCTGAACATGGGGGAGACCAGTTCACATTTTTTATTTATTTGTCGCATTTGCGACCTTCACAATTGCGAACCAAATGTCGCAAATGCGACATCTGAGACCTATGCACAACTCATATAATGCGAGACATAGACCATTTACTTCATTTCACTTCAGCTCTTGGACAATTTTTGGAGCTTTTGGAAGGGGGCTTTCACCTAGAACTTTGAGGTAAGTAATTTCTATATAACATGAGTTAAATACATATATTATGGGTATAATAACATGTAAAAATTAGTGAAAATCAAGGGTTTAGATGGAAACCTAGGTTTTTGTCCAAAATGTGATTTGACCACGAAATTGGTTATGGATCTTAGTAAAAATCATATATTCGTGTTCCTAAGGTTATGGGTAACAACTTTCTTCTAAAATTTTCGGAATCCAGACATGTTGGCCCGGGGGTGAATTTAGGAACCTTACAATTTGGGTTGGGTAATCACTTAAATAGTGGAAATATGAACTTTTGCGCATAAATTGATTAACTTATATAATATTTGATTAGTTTCGAGCCGTTTGGCATAAAATATGGAGGTTTGAGCGCATTCTTGAATTGGGACGTAAGATTTGAGACGAGGTAAGTATCTTTTCTAACCTTCTGCACTGCCTTACCCCAACGTACACACGAAGTGATGAGAGTCCGTACATTGCTACTATTCCTGTTTATGTTCGGGTAGTTTCAAGCCTACACCATGCCTTGTTGATATTGTTATTTCTTTATGTTTATTGTTTGCCTTGAGAAAGGGCGGAACTGAGTTTGCTTATTAAATATATCAAAAGGAGTTAGAATTGAGAAAAGTATCGAGATCTTAAAAGTTTTCATTTGAATTTCGTATTTTGAAATGAATGGGAGAGTACTATAATAACTTAAGAAATCTTTGTGTAACCGTGTCGCATGTATGATTCGCGAGCGGGGAAATAGATGCATCTACCGTTCGACCCTCGGCAGTGTACATTTTATATTTATGTTGGATCAGGCCGAACGTCCTCGGTGGTATTGTGTGTGATATTAGAACTAGAAGTTTCTTTCATATTTGGAATAAATTCATTATTTATGTGTATGTTTTAAAAGAAGCAAGTGATTTAAGTTCTTAAATATGGTGATTACTTATTCAGTTATTTCTTGTTCTAAGTCTTTATTTTGTATATCATGCTTAATGAGAATCTCATATTATCATGTTATTGGCCCTAGTAAGTGTCGAAGTCGACCCCAATCACTATTTCTTCGAAGTTAGACTATATACTTACTATATACATATTATTTATATACTTATGCTACTCTTCTGTACTTAACTGTACATAATCTGAGGCAGGTGGATCTTGTTACTAATCGGGTGCGCAGATTTGATCCCCATCTCAAGACTTCATGGTGAGCTGCCCTCCGAGTCGTTCTGCAATAATTGGAGTCTCTCTTGTATTTTTTTTTTTTTTTTGTCTATTTCATTTCAGACAATAGGCTAGTATTCTTTTGTGTAATCTACTAGATTGCCCACACACTTATGACACTAGATCTTGGAACACATACTAGTAGACTTATGTTTTTTGTATTATTTACATGATTACGGTTTGTACTTGTTGCTTCTGTTTAATCTTGTCAATTGGAAAATTTCTGAATCATTTCAACAAATGTAGAATTACTATCTACTTAGTAAATTACTCAAACGGGAAATGACTAGTTTGATTAGTGTTGGCTTGCCTAAAAATGGCGTTGGGCGCCATCACAACCTATAATGTAATTGGATCGTGACAACATGGTATCAGAGCACTAGGTTCACGTAGGTCTCACAAGTTATGGGCAGGCCTAGTAGAGTCTTGCGCATCGGTGCAAAGACGTACGTACTTATCTTCGAGAGGCTATAGGTTGTTAGGAAACTACTCTTTGTTCATCTCTTATCGTGTAGTTGATGGTATACTAAATTCCTTTCTCTCATTCTCTCACGGAAGAAAATCCACACCCGGGAGGAGCTGCTCCCCCCGTTGATAGAGGCTGTGGCAGAGGCCGAGGGAGGGCACCAGCCCGAGGTAGGGGACGAGGGCGTCCTAGATTCCCCGGTAGCACCACCAACGGATCCAGTGGAGGATCCCATCATTGAGGAGCAGGGCGAGGTGCCTGCTGCAGAGCCAACACCGATAGATTTCATGTCAGCTCTGGGCTTTCAGGATGTCATGGGTCGTATGTTGCGATTCATGGACACCATGACTCAGGCTGGTTTATTTCAAGCGGACCCAGCCACATCTCAGACAGAAAGAGGAGCATAGACCCATACTTCTTAGGCTCCTGGGCACGCAAGTGTAGTATATCAGACTTCGGGTACACTACATGTGGACGGAGCCCAGCTAGTTGCCATAGCTTCACCTGAGCCTAGACCCGCTACGGACAGCGATCCGCAGAAGCTACTGGATAGATGGACTAGACTACACCCTCCTATCTTCGAGGGAGAGCGGCATGAGGATCCTCAGGACTTCATTGACAGGTGCAGGGACAAACTACACAACATGGGGATATTGGAGTGCTATGGGGTAGATTTCACTTCTTTCCAGCTAGAAGGCAGGGCCCGTACATGGTGGCAGTCTTATCTTCTTGGCAGACCAGCGGGTTCTCCTCCCATGACTTTGGACCAGTTTACACAGAGTTTCTTGGATAGGTATATTCCACACTCTCAGAGGGAAGAGCAGCTCGAGCAGGGTCAGATGGCAGTGACCAATTATTAAGGGAGATTCTCTAAGTTGTCTCGCCATGCACTTATGATACTTCCTACCAACGCAGAGAGCGTGTGGAGATTTGTTGCGGGGTTGCACCCTACTATGCGGGCTAGTATGGCCCGGAGGTTAAGATGAGCACTGGTTATCAGCTAGTAGTGGAGATTGCTCGGAGGAGTAAGGGGTAGAGATCAGATGCAGCAGGACAAGAGGACCTGATTCTCTGGAGAGTTTAGGGGTGCCCTGGCTAGGGGAAGAGGTCAGTTTTGTAGTGGTCAGCCTAGCAGGCCCACATATTTAGCACCACCACCTCCTCAAGGTGCTCCGGCGCGACCCTATTACAGCGTCATTCCAGAGAGTTCATACCGCCCACAAGCCATCCAGGGTTCTCCTAATGGGTATTCAGGCTACCATGGTCAGACATCACATCAGCAGTCTATGGTACCGAGAGGTTGTTACACGTGTGGAGATTTGGGTCACATGAAGAGACCTGTCCCAGGCTTCGAGGCAAGGCAGTGCAGCAGGGTCAACAACCTATGATTTCAGCTCCAGCAGTCGTACCGGGTGTCCAGCCGCCTAGAGGAGAAGGGCAGGTGGGTAGGGGTCATCCCATAGGTGGAGATCAGGCAGGCGGGGGCCAGCCAGATGACGCTCCAGCCAGATTTTATGCTTTTCCAGTCAGACCAGATGCCGTGATCACAGGTATTATTTCTTTATACTGTAAGGATATATGTTTCGGTATTATTTGATCCAGGGTCTACCATTCATATGTATCATCCCTCTTTGCTCATTTCATAGATATACCTCGTGATTCCTTGGCTACTCTTGTTTATGTGTCCACTCATGTGGTTGATTCGGTGGTTGTGGATCGGATCCACCAGTCTTGTGTGGTCACATTCTGTGGTTAGGAGACTAGGGCAGACCTTTTGTTTCTTGATATGAATATTCTTAAAGTCATCCTAGGCATGGACTGGTTATCCCTGTGTCACGCAATCCTTGATTGCTATTCCAAGACTGTTACCTTAGCAATGTTAGAGTAGCCTAGATTGGAGTGGAAGGGTTCGTCTGTTAGTACATCTAGTCGGGTTATCTCTTTTCTGAATGCTCTACATATGGTCGAGAAGGGTTGTTTGGCTTATGTAGCCTATGTTCGGGATACTACTGCAGAGGCTTCGACGATTGATTCAGTGCCAGTAGTCCAGGAGTTCGCTGATGTATTCCCTTATGACCATCCATGCATGCCGCAAGATCGTGATATTGATTTATGTATTGACTTGGCCCCTGTACCCAGCCTATATATATCCTCAATGGGAGAATATAGAATAATCATGGAAGATTTGTAGAAGTTCTTAATGAGTTCTCCATAGACCTTAACTCGAGGTGTACCCAGATGCTAATGAAAGGCAGGAAAACATAAGAAGTAGGCATTGTGATATGATATCCCTCAAAGGTACATTTTGCCTTGCGGGAAGCCTATTAAGGGTCTTAATGAGAAAGTAAGTGTTATAGTGACACATAGGAGGACACGTTCTCTCACATCTATCGAGCAAGTGTTGGGAAATTAACACAATGAATTCACATACTAAGAAACACAATTAACACATGGTGTGGAGGTGTAAGAAGAAAATAAACATTTGTTATGAGTTTTTCATGCTTCTGCTATACTGAGTACTGACTGCAATACAAGACCATGTCACGAGAAGCCGTAATACTAGGAACACAGTGGGCTACTTACCGCGGGGTGTCCCAAGAGGATACGGAAGTTATACTAAGATGGCGACACAAGGTCTTTCTATGACGGGGATATGAGGATCTCAATTTTCAAAGAGACCTTATGCACACGGTGACCATTTCGATTGACATGCACACATATGATAGGTGTTAAGGCATGCCCTTATGTTACTAGACAGTGAGAAGGTTTTCACGATGATATCCGCAAGAGTAGAGTGACTATTCAAACCATAGAAGCCATATACACCAGTGAGAAAAGAGTGACTCGAGAAGGATTGCAATTTCGGGATGCTTTTCATGGAACTTGACACCACATAGGTAAACTTTACGACAGTGCATACTTAAGCACAAGGGAGAATATATTATCTATTTAACTGAGAAGGTTATGTGAGGAATCCGACAGGTGTAATTCCTTGTGGAAAAAATTTAGGGAAGCAAGTGGGGAGTATTACCCTATGATTATGACTCTATTCAAGAAGTCATTATTGGGTTAACTTTCTCAACAGGTCGTAGGTAATACGCCCCTTTCAAAGAGTAGCTACAGAGAATGGCTCATAAGGTTGCCCTAACTCCGTCCCATGTCCCATAGAAACATAAGGATTAACATATGACAAAGGAAATTTTATCTCTATATGCCAAAGATACAATTATGATCTTCCTTCAACCACCGAAATTGGAACTGGAAGAATAGGACAACAACCAGGGGAAAACCGGGTATATAGGAGAAACTAACAGGAAGAGGACTTGAGGGTTATAGGAGTGAACTCAAAAGCCTCGCGCCTAGTGGAGCCAGTACTAACATTCAAATCAGTTGGATTTGTAGCAACATAGAGCAGTTAACATATAACGACACTTAAACAAGTATTATGCAACCCAAAAGAGGAGGAAAAATGATCGTCTTCCTTATAACCAAAAGAAGAACAACCTTCAAGAGTAAGATGAGCAACAATAATAAGTAGCACAATCTAGCTACATGGAGGCTCGACAGACCCTAGCTTCGATGGAGATTTTGATAGTGTTTAAAAGTAAGTGAGCAGACCAAACTCAAAAAACAACCTGTCGGGGAAAGATGGAGATTCTCGCCAAATAAACAAAAATCTTGCTGATTCCGACCACTAGGCCAAAATGGAAGCCTCAACAAAGATAGAGCGAGGGCACTACCATACTAGAGATGATGATGACACAAGGCAGGAACTTCGCAATGATACTATGTCAACATTCAGATTGAAGAAGAAACTCGAAGAAAAATGGCCTAGGCTTTTGAATAGAGAAGGATAAATGGTCAAGAAGAAATATCTTTTTATCTTGTGCGAAAATGTGATAATTGTTCATCCATTCATTCGATAAGAAAACCTTCGGGTTTAGTCCCTTGTTGAGAGTTTAGAAAGGCATGTTGGAAGTAGTAATTCTATAGCTACAACTCCACTTGAGGACATGATTATAGAGCTCAATGTCATAAGAGATTTATTATAAAGGAATTTGTGGTAGAGTGGATTCACGAAATAATGGATCTCGTTCAAAGAGTAGATGCACGCAATGTTTTGTGACTCAACATCTATTAAGACCATGCCTATGAAAATTCCTCAATATGGATGTATATATACAACAAGAGTACGTTGGTTATGCTAAGGAGTGACTTACTTGGTGACTTCAGGTTGATAGGGCAATAGCTTAATCGAGGCCCCTCGACTCCACATCCCTAACGTACGTTGGTACCATACCGATATACTATAAGATTTGGTGGTGCAGTGACATAAATAGGGACAAGGGCACTCCCCTCTTAGCGATAGGTTCCATTTTTCCCTCTATGGCTCAATACATTCTATTAACAAGCCTTTGGGCAATCTCTTTCGGACACAATGGTGGGATGAATCCCTCCTCATGGATTAAAACACGCGGATTATGGTATCACGATTACTCATTTTGAGAGTAAGGTTTGGAGAGAAAACTAACTCCCTAACTTGAGCTCTATCGCACGTTTGGAGTATCAAAGAAGGTTGAAATTCCTAAATGTCCAAGTAGCCCCATAATTATAGATGTTGTCGACAACACACCGATAATAAGGGATCTACTAGACACGGCTCCGAGGTATCCTAGGACAGTTTAAAACCTTAGGCTCTGATACCATGTTTGTCATGCCCCAAAATCGAGGGACGAGACCGGCGCCTAACCGGATAATCCCGGTCAAGCGGACCTGGATTGCCTTTCCTGCCCAATGCGTTACCTCGTGTTTATGATATACAATATTCCATATGAAATAGCAAATTAAATCAAAGCATGGTCTTACAACTTAAGTTCATTTCTTCTTTTAGCATTTTTGCATTTGATAATCCCAAAAGATACAAGTTACATGTAACATTTCTGATTCAGTCCACGATTACGAGCAAATTAAATCAAAGCATGGTCTTACAACTTAAGTTCATTTCTCCTTTTAACATTTTTGTTTATTGATGCAGGAGGGGCGAGTTATTGCATATGTTTCATGTCAGTTGAAGCCCCATGAGAGGAATTATCCTGTGCATGATTTGGAGTTGGCCGCAATTGTTCATGCTCTTAAAATTTGGAGGAATTATTTATATGGGGTGTCCTGTAAGGTCTACACTGATCACTGCAGTTTACAACACTTGTTCAAGCAATGGGATCTCAATCTGAGCAGCGCATAAGGCTTGAGTTACTGAAGGAATATGACATCACTATTTTTTATCATCCCGGCAAGGCGAATACAATCGTGGATGCCTTGAGAAGGAAGGCAGAAAGTATGGGTAGCTTGACATTAATTTCAGCATATGAGAGACCACTAGCTTTGAACATTCAGTCCTTAGCTAACAGACTTGTGAGGTTTGATATTTAAGAGCCCAGCTGAGTTCTTCCATGTGTTGTTGCTCAGTCTTCATTATTGGGGCAGATCAAGGCCCGACAATTTGATGATTCGCACTTGGCAGTTCTCATAGAGACGGTACATACGGTGGTGCCAAAAAGGATTCTATTAGCGAGGATGGTGTTCTACGACTCAAGGGTCGTTTATGTGTTCCTAATGTCGATGTCTTGAGAGAGAGGATTCTAGACGAGGCGCATATATAGTTCTCGGTACTCTATTCATCCAGGTGCTACGAATATGTATCGTGACTTGAGGCAGCGTTACTGGTGGAGGCGGATGAAGAAAGACATAGTTGAGTATGTAGCTAGGTGCCTATATATCCAGCAGGTTAAGTATGAGCACCAGAGGTCGGGTGGCTTACTCGATTAGATGACTATACCGAAGTGGAAATGGGAGTGTATTACTATGGAGTTCATAGTTGGGTTGTCGCAGACTTTGTCGAAGTTCGATGTAGTTTGGGTTTGTTGACAGGTTGACCAAGTCAACACACTTCATTCCAGTTGCGACTACTTATACTTCAGAGAGGTTGGCCTAGATTTATATTCGGGAGATAGTCCGGTTACATCGTGTACCTGTTTCCATCATATTATATAGAGGCCCTCAGTTCACTTCGCATTTCTTAAGAGTCGTTCAGAGTGAGTTGGTGACCTGTGTAGAGCTCAGCACAACATTTCATCCTCAGACCGACGGGCGGTCAGAGAAGACAATTCAGATTTTGGAGGACATGCTCAGAGCATGTGTGATTGGATTTGCGGGACAGTGGGATCAATTCTTGCCTTTGGACGAGTTTTCTTACAACAACAGTTATCATTCCAGCATCGAGATTGCTCTATTTGAGGCTTTATATGGTCGGCGGTGTCGTTCTCCTATCTGGTTGTTTGATCCCGGCGACGGTAAGTTATATGGTACTGATTTGGTGAAGGATGCCTTCGAAAAGGTAAAGTTGATTCAGGAGAGACTTCGCACAACATAGTCCAGTCAGAAGAGTTACGTGGATCAGAAGGCGCGTGATGTGTCATTTATGGTAGGCGAGAAGGTTCTCTTGAAGTTCTCGCAGATGAAGGGTATTATGAGATTCGGTAAGAAGGGCAAGTTGAGCCCCATGTTTATAGGCCCATTCGAGGTGTTGAGGTTGTTGATACTCAATTTTTCCCTATATTATTTTCAAAATTCATATCTACCTTCAAAATAGTACATGAGCATCAACTAATATTTTTCCATAATTTCCGCCTTTTTTAAAGATTTTTATTAATTTATTCCAATATTTTTATTATATAAATAATTACTAATGTCATCACAAATAACTTTATAACAATTTTATGGCTTAATTTTACTATTTATATTTATACAAAGCTTTAATTATTTCATAATTAGCCACATTTACCTTTTTGGGTTATAATTGCAATAACTTTGCAATAATAGCCCATGCATACATTATTACATTATTTCACCAGAAAATAACTTTTATATTTTTATAATGTTGAGTAATTATTTTAAATCATTTTTATGCATGAAAATCATTTTTTATAATTTGTTAATTTTAAAAAAAAATTATATTACTAAATAATTGGGTATTTAACAAATAGCCCAAATCTATCGAGGCCCAATTTTTTCGTCTCATCCGCCCATTTATTGACTAATCCTAGCTATTGATCTCAAGAGATCAACGGTCAAGGAATTAGTTTCCATTTTAATTAAGTGCATGAATTAAGTTCCCCTAATCCCTCCCCTTCTCTCTCAGACTCTCCCTAAAACCTAGTCGTCGTCACTTGCAAAACTCCCTGTCTATGGGGTTTCTCTGTATTTTTCGGCCCTTGCCGTCCTTCTACATCTTCTGGTTGTTCGACTTCGTTGATATATGAGAGAATCTCAAGGAGATTCAACCTGGTTTGTTCGAAACCTTTCTCACAGGCTGGTGTATGGCCATTTTCGTTTGTGAGTACCATTTTCTTCCTGTTTTTATGGTTTGAATCTTGGTTTAAGATTGATTTCCTTCCATCTCTGTCATTTTCGAAAACCCTAATTCTATAACTACTTGGGTCTGTTCAGATCCATGTGGATCTAAAACGTCTTAAGTGTTATTTGTTGTCACGACCCAAATCCTAACTCGGGTCGCGATGGCGCCCAACGGCGGGGTTAGGCAAGCCAACATGAATCCCCCTAAGTGTTAACCCTTTCAATTTATTATGTAACTCAACTTTTACCAATTTTATCCAGTTTAAGCATAATATCCGAAAATGATAACTAAGTGGTAAATGATATAGTGGTAAGGATACATGAGCCAAAAGACGAACATACACATATATAGATATACATCCCAAAACTCAAAATAATCACTACGGGTGTGCCAGGAACTAGTGTAACGAGTGTCACGGGAAACTAACTGAATACACAAAAGACAATATGTACAATCCCGCAATCTGAATGAAATAGACGGGAAAACAACATAGGGGAAAACTCCAGGGTGCTTCCAGAGATCGCCAGGAGGAGCAGCTCACCGTGAAGTCAAATCAGCGCTAATCGGTAACTAGCTCCGGTCTGATAACCAGATGCACCAGCCTCAGAACCTGTACAGTCAAGTACAAAATTGCAGCATGAGTACATAAATAAATATGTACCCAGTGAGCATCCCGTCTAAACTCGAAGAAGTAGTGACGAGAGGTCGACTCGATACTCAATAAGGTCCAACAGTAATAATATAAAGTAGGATATAACGGAATGCAGTAGACATGGGAAACAGTAAACAACAGATACATTTCAGGTACTGAAATCAAGGAAAAACTACTGAAAATAAGCAACAATGTACACTTTCCTTGTTCCCAAGTATCTGTCAAGCATATATCACTGAAACAGTACCAAATAGTCCTGCGCACACAGGAATAAGACAACCGGCCGGAGTCATAAGGATAATCTCTATGCACTGCCGAGGATCGAATGGCCCGTCCCATAAGTGCATTCTTACCATAGTATAATCTCTCAGGTGCACTGCCGAGGGTCGAACGGCCCGTCCCAAAAGTGCACCTTTCAAACCGCTGTGGCGTACGTCCCGCTCCCATGAGAGTGGGGGAAATCACACTCCGCTCGCGGAATGTAAATTGCTAAGCGATCACAAGCACATACAATATCATTAAAACTTACCTTCCATAACAATTTCCTTCCAATTTTCCAAATCCATGAAATCTCAGAGAATCAATACTAGGCATAACATGAGTTTATAACACATATGACGTTTTAAGGAAGAATATAAGGCATGCTGTGGGCCTAACTACCCGGACATTACAATAGTAGTCACTACGTATGGACACTTGTCACATCGTACGCACTTAGCCCCCAAGACAAGTGCACATAGCATACAAATCACCTATGGGGACAATTCCCTCTTACAAGGTTAGAAAGGAGACTCACCTCGTGTCGAATCTACACCTCAGACCAAGGATGCGCCAGTAACTCCGAATCTCTACACCCGAGGACTCGCAACTAGCAAAATATTGTACAATCACATCAATTCATGCTCAAAGTAGGGAAGTTATCCGTTTTATTCAAAAACTTAACATTCTTGAAGAATTCCCAAAATTCAACCTCAGGCCCGCACGCTCGGATTCTGAAAAGTTTCGAAGGAATCCCTCACCCATATCCTAAGGATCATTAATATGTAGTTTCTACTTGAATTTAAAGCATTAAACGGACAATTCACCAATTTCCTCAAGAACCCCAAATTACTAACCAATTCTTGATTTTTCAATGATTTAGTAGTTAATTCCATTAATAATTCATGTATTAGACTAGGTTTAGTGCAGAATTTACTTACCTCTTTAGCAGCTAGGTCGTAGAACCTCTTTCCCCAATCTCTCTAGTCTCTAATGGAGGTAAAGAATGGAGAAAATGGTTAAAATCCCGTGTTTTTAAAAGAAATACACTGCCCAGCTTCCCCTTCAGTGCGATCGCAGCTGGGCCCATGCGATCGTAGAGGTCAACTGATCTGGGCCCCTAAAATGCACTTTGCGATCGCATATGGGGGCCTGCGATCGCGGAGGGTAGTTGGGCCAGGCGCATGCGTTAGCGGGAGAGGGGATGCGATCACAGTGAAGTCAACTGGGCCAGTCCAAAAACTCAACCCTGTGCGATCGCGGACAGACCTGTGCGATCACACAGGTCATTTCTCACCCCTACCCAAAGCCTCTTGTGTGATCGCATCTGCGCACCTGCAATCGCACTGAAGGAAACCAGACACAAAAATCGGGTTTTTTGGATTTAACTCCGGGGAGTCCGAAACTCACCCGAGCCACTCAGGACCCCGTACAAAGGCACTGGCAATATTGTATTCATGATACAGACTCGGTTGAATTTTCGGAACGTGAAAAACAACAACGAAACTAAGAATTCGACCCAAAAACCAAATCAAATCATCCTTTGAACTTAAAGTTCTTGATTTCTATAACGATGCGCCGAACCGACCTATACTACTCAGAATGACTTCAAATTTTGCAGGCAAGTCATAAATGAGATAACAGAACTATTCTCGGTCTCGGAATTCCTTTCGGGCCTCGATAACATAAAATCACGTTCCAAACCAAATTTCAAACTTAAAGAAATCCTGATTTCCATATTGGGCCCTGAAATGCTCCCGGATTATCGAAAACTCATTCCACACATACGCCCAAGTCCGAAATCATCATACGAAGATACTGAAACTATCAGAACTCGATTCCGAGGTCGTTTGCTAAAAATGTTGACCGAAGTCAACTATGGCAAAAAACCCAACCTTAAGGAACCAAGTGTTCCTATAGCACTCTAAACTCTTCAAAAAACCCGAACCACCTGTCCCCACAAGTCATAAATCACGAGAAGCCGCTATGGAAAGTTTTATTTAGGTTAACGGGGTCCTAATACGCAAAATGACCGGTCGGGTCGTTACATTCTCCCTCTCTTAAACAAACGTTCGTCCTCGAACGGGTCTAGAATCGTACCTGAAATGCTGAATAGCTAGGCATATCTTCTCCGCATGTCCTCCTCGGACTCCCAAGTTGCCTCTTAAGCTAGTTGGCCCCTCCACTGGACCTTTACCGCAGAAACTCTCTTGGACCTCAATTGGCGGTCTTGCCTATCAATAATAGCAATTGGCTCCTCCTCGTAGACCAGCTTCTCATCCAACTAAATAGTGATGAAATCAACCACGTGAGAAACGTCAGCATGATATCTCTGGAGCATGGATACATGAAAGACCGGATGAACTCCTGATAAGGCGGGAGGTAAGGCAAGCTCATAAGCAACCTCTCCGACTCGTCTCAACATCTCGAAAGGACCTATAAACCTGGGACTCAGCTTGCCCTTCTTCCCGAATCTCATAATGTTTTTCATCGGCGAAACCTTCAGCAGAACCTTATCTCCCTCCATAAATGCTACATCACGCGCCCTCAGATCCGTATAACTCTTCTGTCTGGAATGAGCTGTACGGAGCCTCTCCTGAATTAACTTCACCCTCTCCAAGGCATCTCTCACCAGATCTGTGCCATATAACTTAGCCTCGCCAGGCTCAAACCACCCGATAGGAGAACGACACCGCCGACCATACAAAGCCTCAAATGGAGCCATCTCGATGCTGGACTAATAACTATTATTGTACGCAAACTCCGCCAAAGGCAAGAACTGCTCCCACTGACCCCCAAAATCAAGCACACATGCCTTGAGCATATCCTCCAATATCTAAACCGTACGCTCCGGCTGGCCATCAGTCTGAGGGTGAAATGCTGAGTTGAGATCTATCTGAGTGCCCATCTCACCGTGCAATGCTCTCCAGAAGTGCGAGGTGAACTCAGGACCTCGGTCTGATATAATCGACACCGGCACACCGTGCAACCGGACTATCTCCCGAATGTAGATCTGGGCTAGCCTCTCAGAAGTGTAAGTAGTAGCCATAGGAATGAAATGTGCCGATTTGTTCAATCTATCCACAATGACCCAAACCACGTCAACCTTCCGCACAGTCACAGGCAACCCAACCACGAAGTTCATAGTGACACGCTCCTATTTCCACTCAGTAATGGGCATCTGCTGGAGTAGGCCTCCTTGCCTCTGATGCTCGTACTTAACCTGCTGGCAATTAAGACACCTAGCCACATACTGCACAATGTCCTTCTTCATCCGCCTCCACCAGTAATGCTAATTCAAATCCCGATACATCTTCTTCGCTCCTAGATGAACAGAATACCGAGAACTATGCGCCTCTGCTAGAATCCTCTCCCTCAGGCCATCAACATCAGGAACACACAAACGACCTTGGAGTCTCAAAACACCGTCCTCACCCAAGGTAACCTCCTTGGCCCTGCCCTGGACAACTGTCTCCCGAAGCTATGCTAAGCATTGATCATCAAACTGCCGAGCCTTAATCTCTCCCAATAATGAAGACTGAGCAACCACATGAGCTAGAACTCGACGACGCTCCGAAAAATCTAATCTCACAAGGCGATTAGCCAAGGACTGAATGTCCAAGGCTAGAGGTCTCTCCTCTGCTGCAATGTAGGCCAAGCTACCCATACTCACTGCCCGGATGATATAGAATGGTGATATCATAGTCCTTCAACAACTCAAGCCACCCCCGCTGCCTCAAATTAAGGTCCCTCTGCTTGAATAAGTGCTGCAAACTACGGTGGTAGGTATAAACCTCACAAGACACACCATACAAGTAGTGCCTCCAAATCTTCAAAGCATGAACAATCGCCGCCAACTGCAAGTCGTGCATAGGGTAATTCTTCTACTGAACCTTCAGCTGACGTGAAGCATAAGCGATAACTCTCCCATTCTGCATCAACACACACCCAACCCAACGCGTTAAGCGTCCCAATACACAGTATACATCCCAAAACCGGAAGGCAATGTTAGGATTGGTGCTGAGGTCAATGCTGACTTGGGCTTCTGAAAGCTCACTTCACACTCGTCGTACCACTAAAACAGGGCATTCTTCTAAGTCAATCTAGTCAATGGAGCTGCAATAGAAGAGAATGCCTCCAAAAATCGGCGATAGTAGCCTGCTAGACCCAGAAAGCTCCTGATCTCTGTAGCTTAAGTAGGAGGCGGACAACTCTAAACTGCCTCAATATTCTATGGATCAACCTTGATACCCTCTCTGGATACCACATGCCCCAAGAATGCCACTTGATCTAACCGGAACTCACACTTGGAGAACTTAGCATATAACTTCTGTTCCCGCAAGGTCTGGAGCAGAATCCTCAAATGCTACTTGTGCTCACCCAGGCTCCGTGAGTAAATTAAGATGTCATCAATGAAGACAATGACGAAGGAATCTATATACGGCTTGAACACCCTATTCATCAAGTCCATGAATATTGCCGGGGCATTAGTCAATCCAAAGGACATCACTAGGGACTCATAATGGCCATATCTGGTACGAAATGCAGTTTTCGGAAGATCTGAGGCCTGAATGTTAATCTGATGATAACTTGATCTCAAATCAATCTTAGAAAACACACTAGCACCCTGCAACTGGTCAAACAAATAATCAATACGCGATAGAGGATACTTGTTCTTAATGGTAACCTTATTCAACTGGCGGTAATCAATACACATCCGCATGGACCCATCCTTCTTCTTCACAAATAGAACTGGAGCACCCCACAGCGACACACTCGGCCTGATGAACCCCTTAGACAACAACTCCTCAAGTTGCTCCTTCAAATCCTTCAACTCCTTAGGAGCCATACGATACGGGGGAATGGAAATAGGTTGAGTATCTGGAGCTAAATCAATAAAGAAATCAATGTCTCGATCTGGAGGCGTGCCGGGAAGGTCTGAAGGAAACACATCTGCTGAACTCTCGAACCACTGGCACTGAATCAATAGTCGGGGACTCGGCGGTGGTGTCCCGTACATAAGAAAGGTAAGCCAATCACCCCTTCTCAACCATATGTCGAGCCCTCACGAAAGAAATGACCCGGCTGGATGGATTAACTGAAGAACCTCTCCACTTCAACCTAGGCGACCCAGGCATGGCTAAAGTGACTGTCTTGGCATGGCAATCCAACACCGCTTGATGAGGAGATAGCCAATCCATGCCTAGAATAACCTCGAAATCAACCATGTCGAGCAATAAAAGGTCTCCTCTGGTCTCGAACCCACAGAAGGTAATCACACAAGACCGATAGACCCAGTCTACCACCACAGAATCGCCCACAGGAGTGGACACATATAAAGGAGAACCCAAGGACTCACGAGGAACATCCAGAAAATGAGCAAATAGTACTAAAACATATGAATACGTGGATCCTGGATCAAATAGTACCTAAGCCTCTCTACCACATACTGAGATAATACTTGTGATCACGGCGTCTGAGGCCACTGCATCTGATCTGGCCGGAATGGCATAAAATCTGGCTATAGCACCTGAAGACTGAGCTCCCCCAAAGTGAACCGGAGCTGACTGATCTCCCCCTAAATGGCCTCCCCCTCTAGGACGACCCCTGGCGACCTGTCCTCCACCTCTAGGTGGCCGGACTTCTGGTGCTGGACCCATAGGCTGATAACCCTGCTACACTGCTTTACCCCGAAGCCTGGGACAATGTCTCTGCATATGACCTAGATCACCACACTCATAGCAACCTCTAGGTACCATAGCCTGCTGCCCCGAAGAGGAACCCTGAATGGCCGGAGGACGGTAGGAACGCTCTAGCATAGCATTGAAATGAGCCCTCGCTAGGACGCCTCGGGGAGGTGCTGAATATGAAGGTCTGCTAAACTAGCCCCTGCCCCTAGCTGGGGCACCTCTGAAATCTCCAGAGAACCTATCCTTCTTGTCCTGCTGACCCTGCTCCCTACTCCTCAACTGGTAACCCTCGATCCTGTGAGCAATCTCTACCACGAGATGGTAAGGAGTACCCATCTCCACCTCCCGGGACCCAGACATGAATCTCCGCACTCTCTCAGCATCTGTAGGTAGTATCATGAGTGCATGGCATGACAGCTCTGAAAACCTGGACTCATAATCCGTCACGGACATCTGCCCCTGCTCAAGCTGCTCGAACTGACGATGTAGCTCTTCCCTCTCTGAGGGTGGAATATACCTGTCCAAGAACATCTGAGTAAACTGCTCCCAAGTAACCGGAGGAGAACCTGCTGGCCTGCTGAGTATGTATGACTGCCACCACCGACGAGCTCTGCGCTCTAGCTGAAATGTAGTGAAATCCACTCCATGGGACTCAAAAATCCTCATGTTGTGCAGTCTGTCCCTGCACCTGTCAATAAAATCCTTGGCATCCTCGCCTCGCTCACCCTCGAAGACGGGAGGGCGCAACCGAGTCCATCTATCCAACATCTTCTGTTGGTGACCCTCTGCAATTGGCCTGGGCTCTGGTGCTACTACTACCGGCTGAACCCCACCCACGAGCGGTGTACCCGGGGTATGATATATTGTTGTTGCCTATCCTGCAGCCTGAGCGGTAGGGGTATGGTCTCCCATCCCGCCTGAGAAGTAGCAGGGTCTACTGGAAATAGGCCAGCCTGGGACATGGTGTCCATGAATCTCATCATACGGCCCATGACCTCCTGGAAGCCTGGTGCCGCCATGAAGTCCACTGGGGAACTACTGGAGGCACCTTGTCCTGCTCCTCTAGAATAGGGTCATCTGGTGGTGCAACTGGAAAAGCTCTGGGACGCCCTCGCCCCCTACCTCGGGCTGGTGCCCTCCCCCTGCCTCTACCACGACCTCGGGTGGCGGGGCCATCGGCATCTCCCGGACCATGAACATCGGATGCGCGCGTCCTCACCATTTGTGAGAGAATAGAAGAATAAGTTTGAGTATATCATCAACTACACGATAGAATATGAAACAAGAGAGGTTTCCTAACACCCTATAGCCTCCTGAAGATAAGTACAGACGTCTCCGTACTGATCCGCAAGACTCTACGGGGCCTGCCCGTGACTCGTGAGACTTACATGAACCTAGAGCTCTGATACCACGTTGTCCCGACCCAAATCCTAACTCAGGTCGCGATGGCGCCCAACGGCGGGGTTAGGCAAGCCAACATGATATAGCGGTAAGGATACGTGAGCCAAAAGACGAACATACACATATATAGATATACAGCCCAAAACTCAAAATAATCACTACGGGTGTGCCAGGAACTAGTGTAACGAGTGTCACGAGCAACTAACTGAATACACAAAAGACAATATGTACAGTCCCGTAGTCTAAATGAAATAGACAGGAAAACAACATAGGGGAAAACTCCAGGGTGCTGCCAGAGATCGTCAGGACGAGCAGCTCACCGTGAAGTCAAATCAGCTCTAATCAGTACCTAGCTTCGGTCTGATAACCAGATGCACTAGCCTCAGAACCTGTATAGTCAAGTACAGAAGTGCAGCATGAGTACATAAATAAATATGTACCCAGTGAGTATCCCGTCTTAACTCGAAAGAAGTAGTGACGAAAGGTCGACTCGATACTGACTAAGGTCCAACAGTAATAATACAAAGCAGGATACAACGGAATGCAGTAGACATGGGAAACAGTAAGCAACAGATACATTTCCAGTACAGAAATCCAAGAAAAACTACTGAAAATAAGCAACAATGTACACTTTCCTTGTTCCCAAGTATCTGTCGAGCCAATATCACTGAAACAGTACCAAATAGTCATGCGCACACAGGAATTAGACAACCGGCCGGAGTCATAAGGATAATCTCTATGCACTGCCGAGGATCGAACGACCCATCCCATAAGTGCATTCTCACGATAGTATAATCTCTCAGGTGCACTGCCAAGAATCGAACGGCTCGTCCCAAAAGTGTACCTTTCGAACCGTCGTGGCGTACGGCCCGCTCCCATGAGAGTGGGGGAAATCACACTCCGCTCGCGGAATGTAAATTGCGAAGCGATCACAAGAACATACAATATCATTAAAACTTACCTTCCATAACAATTTCCTTCCAATTATCCAAATCCAGGAAATCTCAGAGAATCAATACTAGGCATAACATGAGTTTATAACACATATGACGTTTCAAGGAAGAATATAAGGCATGTTGTTGGCCTAACTACCGGGACATTACAATAGTAGTCACTACGTACGGACTCTCCTCACTTCGTACGCATGTATCCCCCAAGACAAGTGCACATAGCATACAAATCACCTATGGAGACAATTCCCTCTTACAAGGTTAGAAAGGAGACTCACCTCGTTTCGAATCTACCCCTCGGACCAATGATGTGCCCGAAACTACGAATCTCTACACCCGAGGACTCGCAACTAGCCAAATATGGTACAATCACATCAATTCATCCTCAAGGTAGGGAAATTATCCTATCTATTCAGAAACATAACATTCTTGAAAAATTCCCAAAATTAAACCCCGGGCCCGCACGCTCGGATTCCGAAAATTTTCGAAGGAATCCCTCACCATATCCTAAGGATCATTAATATGTAGTTTCTACTTGAATTTAAAGCATTAAACGGTCAATTCACCAATTTCGTCAAGAACCCCAAATTACTACCCAATTCTAGCTTTTTCAATGATTTAGTAGTTAATTACATTAATAATTCATGTATTAGACTAGGTTTAGTGCAGAATTTACTTATCTTTTTAGCAGCTAGGTCGTGGAACCTCTTTCCCCAAGCTCTCTAGTCTCTAATGGAGGTGAATAATGGAGAAAATGGTTAAAATCCCGTGTTTTTAAAAGAAATACACTGCCCAGCTGCCCCTTCAGTGCGATCGCAGCTGGGCCCATGCGATTGCAGAGGTCAACTGGTCTTGGCTCCTGAAATGCACTGTGCGATCGCAGATGGGGGCCTGCGATCGCGGAGGGAAGTTGAGCCAAGCTTGTGCATTAGCGGGAGAGGGGCTGCGATCACAGTGAAGTCAACTGGGCCTGTCCAAAAACTCAACCCTTTACGATCGCGGACAGACCTGTGTGATCGCACAGGTCATTTCTCACCCCTGCCCAAAGCCTCTTGTGCGATCGCATCTGGGCACCTGCAATCGCATTGAAGGAAACAAGACAGAAAAATATGGTGTTTATGATTTAACACCGTTGGTTCCGAAACTCACCCGAGCCCCTCGGGACCCCGTCCAAAGGCACTGGCTAGTTTGTATTCATGATACAGACTCGCTCGAATTTTCAGAACGTGAAAAACAACAAAGAAACTAAGAATTCGACCCAAAAACCAAATCAAATCAAACTTTGAACTTAAAGTTATTGATTTCTATAATGATGCGCCGAACCGACCTATACTACTCGGAATGACTTCAAATTTTGCAGGCAAGTCATAAATGACATAACAGAACTATTCCTAGTCTCAAAATTCCGTTCGGACCTCGATAACATAAAATCACGTTCCAAACCATATTTCAAACTTAAAGAAATCATGATTTCCATATTGGGCGCCGAAATGCTCCCGGGTTATCAAAAACTCATTCTGAACATACGCCCAAGTCCGAAATCATCATACGAAGCTACTCACACTCTTGGAACTTGATTCCGAGGTTGTTTGCTAAAAAACTTTTCTATGTGCACTAGAGATCATGTTTCTAGGACTTTTATTGTACTCGCTTAAATACCAGACCTATAGCTAAATCGTATAAAGTTAGTTTCATCATTTTGCAATCATTCTTATAAGGAATAAGTATAAAAACAGTCCCAACACCTAGATATCATGCTTGAAGAAATAAACATGTAAAACTAGTTCTGTAATGTTTGTGATTATGTTTCAGCACCTAGATAGCATGCCTATAGTGTCTAATGAATTAAATGTTGCCTGCTTAAAGTCGATCATTGGTTATTATGGTTCTTATTAACAATTAGATATCATGATTATAGGATGCTGTTGATCCTCACCTAGGCAAACCTATAAAATTCTGAAGTCATAAAACTCTGTTTTGTTTGACTATTCAGCAAACCATAAAATCAGTAGGAAAATTGATTAGGTATTCCCTGCCTCGCCTTGGTAAAATACTGCATATATTCTGCCTTGTGCTCACCTAGATATCCTGCTATGCCTACTCCTGCATTTAGTTTTACGTCTTTCATGCCTACTACTTTAAGTCAGCATGATCCGTTCTGTTGCTATGCCCTACCCAGTGCCATGTAATCTGACTTTTAAACTTATGTGGTTGTTGTCTATTGCTTCTAATCAGCATCATTAGGTCCTATTGAGCGTTATGGAATCTAGTTGTTATAATATGTCAATGTGCTTTGTGTTAATCAATATGCTTTCACTCCTGATTAGTTTCATGTGTTCCTGATTAAGGATTTCAATGTTCCTAACCCCTTCTACCCCTTATCTGTGTAGTTGGTTGTTCCTAGCATGCTATATGCCCACCTAGTGTTAATTAATGAACTAATCTAAATTTGGGCAATGTCAAGCTTTGCTTTGAGGTTGTTCTGATCTTGTTTTGTCCCATGTTTGATTGCTGAAAATCTTTGTTCGAGCTTAGAGTGCTACAATGACTCTGTTTTCTAAATTGTTTCACTTCTAAACTGTTTCACTTCTAAACTATTTCATTTCTAAACGGTTTTACTTCTAAACTATTTTACTTAAAACTATTTCTATTTTCAAGCACTATTTTCCACTCCTACTATTAGAATATCTAGGGTCCTGCCCCTCCAGTGTTAGCACTACCTAGGAATCCATGGGACTCCTCCGAACTCTGACACACTAGGGCTGGCTTTTCCACAATTATGCACAAAACTGTTTTCTTTAAAGGGTGCTTGGTGTGAGATTTTCTTGGGGTCCTTGAGGCCCTTGGGAGCTTTGACGCACCAGAATACAATCCTGGATACTATGAGATGTTGGCACTTCAGACTTGGTTGAAGTCCTGGCTTTCCAGGTTTACTCTTGGGCCTATCCAGGCTCCCTATAGTATAGAAATTTTATTTCTGTAATTTGTTTATCTTTGGTCTGTAATAATAATTCTTGTAAAACATATATTGGGGATATTAGTAAAATGGGAAGGACCTTTATATTTATTTTTGTGGGGAATCGGGTAGAAACCATGTTCATAAGATTGGTATGATTATCTGAATGCATTAGAAACCATGTCTATAGGATTATTATGTGCATTAGAAAACATGTTTATAGGCTCATCATACTATTTGTTCTAAACTTCCATTTCTACATTCTGCATACTCACATCTGCTTAGAAATCTTGTTTTTAGGTTGTTTATCAATTCTGCCGTAATAATCATATTCATAAACTTTTCTATGTGCACTAGAGATCATGTTTCTAGGACTTTTATTGTACTCGCCTAAATACCAGACCTATAGCTAAATCGTATAAAGTTAGTTTCATCATTTTGCAATCATTCCTATAAGGAATAAGTATAAAAACAGTCCCAACACCTAGATATCATGCTTGAAGAAATAAACATGTTAAACTAGTTCTGTAATGTTTGTGATTATGTTTCAGCACCTAGATAGCATGCCTATAGTGTCTAATGAATTAAATTTTTCCTGCTTAAAGTCGATCATTGGTTATTATGGTTCTTATTAACAATTAGATATCATGATTATAGGATGCTGTTGATCCTCACCTAGGCAAACCTATAAAATTCTGAAGTCATAAAACTCTGTTTTGTTTGACTATTCAGCAAACCATAAAATCAGTAGGAAAATTGATTAGGTATTCCCTGCCTCGCCTTGGTAAAATACTGCATATATTCTGCTTTGTGCTCACCTAGATATCCTGCTATAGGACTTTAACGTGTTTTAAAGTTGTTGTTTGAGACGTGCAATTGTCTACTTATTTGTGGAGGTAAATATGAGTCTTTAATTGCTCTGTTATATGACAATCCTATTTGTTTTGTTTGTCGCTTGGATTTTCTCCTTTTAAGCACCGTAGGTGAGTCTAGAACCACCTTGACTAGAAATCCTAAACACCTCCAGGACCCTAGGTAAGGGACGGGTAATGCACGCATAAAGTACACAATTAATTATAATCATATACCATTAAGGGGAGGGTAATTGGGTAGTAAAGGATATGATGACATGTGCGCTAATGTTACACGTAACACCTCTATTTGAGGAAAGTTTACCGAGTATTGCAAAGAAGTGACCATATAGGCTAATAAACTTAGGACCCCTTTTATTCCCGTTTTTAATGATCCCTATGTGTTTAACTTGCTTTATTTTCTTGATGAGTAATTCACAAAATGAATTTGGCCGGGACCCACCGTTGTGGACCTCGTGGGGTTCATAACACCTTCCCCTCTTGGTAATTTCGAGCCCTGACCCAATCTCTGGTAATGTAAACCGATCTATGAGTTATTTGCATTAGGTTCCCTAACACACCTTAAATCCGTTAGGTGGTGACTCTCCAATTTCCATACCCCTTCCCAAAAGGAAATGAGTTGCCCCAAAATGTCGAAACCAGGACATCGCGAGGAAAAAGGGGGCGCGACAGAGGCGAGTTGGGGAGGTTGCTTATGATCTTGCTTTACCTCTCAGCCTATCAGGGGTTCATCCAGCTTTTCACGTGTCTATGCTCCGGAGGTATCACACCGACCTATTGTTGATACCCAATTTCTTCCTCAGATTTTTGAATATACATATATACCTTCAAAATAGTGTATATGCATCATCACTTGATTTATAGACACATACAAGCGTTTTTCATACTTTTTTATAAATTTAAAAGGGTTTTAAAATAATTTATTCCTATATTTTATTATATAAATACTCATTAATTGCATCACAGATTTTTTTATGATGATTTTGTCAACTAATTCTATCATTTACACCCAGATTAGGTTTTAAATATTTTTAACGTATTTGTCATAAATACATTTGCATTTTTAAGGCTAAAATTGCATATTTTGCAATAATGTCCTATATGTACTTATAATTACTTTAGTTATGTCAAAATAATCTTTTTATACTTTCATATTATTAAAAAACTATTTTATTTGTTTTGTGGACAAATAATATTTTACTATTTATTTATCATTTTTTACAAATTATTTATTAATTGAATTGGGTATTTAAATAGCAACCTCTTTCTTAAACATATTCGGACAACCCCAGCCCAACTACTTAAAATCCTAGCCCAAATACCCTAGCCCAAACAAAAATAACCCAACCCTCTAAACCCGATCGATGCCTCATCACCATAACCCACTCGTTCCCACTTTTAATCTTGACCGTTGATCACTCAAGATCAACGACCCTTATTCACCCCTCCCTTTTAGTTATACCATTCCCTCCAAACCGCCGCCCTCAAACCCTCTCCTCTCCTCCTCTTCTAAAACCCTAAGCGACATCACCCCCTAATCTCCCTTCGATTCTAACCAGATATGGAATCCATTGATGATTTTCTTACCTTATTGATCCTCTCTTACTGTTGGCTAATCGTTTATGGCATAACATAGTGGATTGCCTAACATGGCAAGCTGATTCCCCTCATTCCGGACCAAATCTGGTTCGAACCTTCACCTTTTTTTCATCTATGTTCATTCTTCATCTCTTTGGGCTACGAATCTCTGAGATTTTCTCGATTCTTTATTTACCTTAAAGCTAGGGTTTAGATCTTTTCATGATCTATTAAATTTTTTCTATTTTTTTGTTAAATATTTCCGTATATCTATCTATATGCATTTATTGTGATTATCGTGATATTTCTGACTAGTTTTACTCGCCCTGAAATTAGGGCTCAGATCTTTTCAGATCTGTTGTGATTCTATTTTTGAGTATTTTCTCTTTAATGTCTTCGTGTATCTATGCGCATCTGTGTTGTGATAATCCCTTTGATTATTTGTAACTATTTTTACTTACCCTAAAAATTAGGGTTTGGATTCTTTATTTATTTGCTGATTCTGTTTATCTATTTATGACTCTTGCCTTTAAATGTTACCCTAAACCTAAGAGTCTTTGATTCACTAGATCTGTTTGATTCCCTAAATTGCTGTAACTACATGTTTTACGCGTCAATGTACTGTTATTTCTGGCTTACCTTAAATAATGTACTGAGTTTTACTTCTTTAATTATTTGTTAGATTCCCTTGATTGATTATTACCTTATTTGTGGACTCTAGTCTAATGCTATTTAAACCTCTCACCTCTTTCCCCTTAGAACAAGACTTAGAACTCGAGACTACTCTCACTACTAAAACTCGATATTGTATACTATTGTTCTATTCTGCTTTGATTCCTCGTCGGCTGGAAGCCAAGGCTAGAAATATTCTTGTTGTTTGCTATTGTTGATGATCATTGCTGCATTACTCAGCTTCTTTCTGTTTCATCTGAACTAGTAAGTCATTGAAACTTGTCTACCATTTCAATTGTTCAATATGCTACTATTATTAGACTCATTGCTCTATGTATTTTAGACATGTAAACTAATTGATGAAACCTGTTTAATTATGTGTACTTAAGGCTATCTCTAAGTGTGTTTAATATCTTTTCCTAAAACTAGTTCATCATGTATCCCTTAGTTTGTTGTCAAATCTGTTAGCATGTTATTCCACTGATTTTGTGCTCACCGTGCAATTAGCTCTTACTGATACCTAATGTGTTGTTTGACTCATTAGTGATCAATGATTTTCATTTCTATGACGTTTGCTGATCTGAATTATTTTCTACCTTTTGAAGTATGTTCGGAATTAGTACTTATCAGTTTATGACTTTGTCTATTTTCACACTTGTTAGTTTCAAGTTTTCTTAGTCTCAAAGTACTTGTCTCTGTTCTGCGTGTGATTCTATCCCTCATTATGATTCTCAGTCTTGTCATGCACTCTTCTGAGTCCTAACTCTTGCTGGCTGAAAGCCAAAGTAATCTGTGTACTGTCATTGGCCTTCTTAGTGTGAGCACTGCTCAGGGTTCCTATGAGACCCTTGTGAACTCTGACACACCAGGATTTGGTCCATAATTTTTCTTGATTTGGTTTTGATCTTTTTACTCTAGTGTGAGCACTGTTTGAGGTTCATGAAGCCCTTAGGAACTCTGAAACACTAGAGGACTGGGCTTGGTATACTTGTGCTTAAATCAGAAGTGAGTCAATCATTGTGGGGCTCTATGAACACTGGTCTTTGGAGATATTGTGGATTGAAGGTCCTGGCCTATCCAAATGTTATTTTTGGGCCTACTATAAGCTTCATATAGTCTATACATTTTGTAACTTATTCATTCGATTCGGGTCTGTAAGAATTATTTGTAATAACAATTGGGGTAATAATAAAATTGGGAAATGGGTTTTATTTTATATCCTGGGGTAGATAACATGCCTATAGGTTTCTCTTCTATTATAGATAACATGCCTATAGGTTTTACTCTGGTATTATATTGTTAGATAACATGCCTATAGGTTTACTTTACGCCCAGAAATTGTATGCTGAAAACTTGTCTAAATTTTTATGTTTGCCATCGCATGTTAGATAACCTGCCTAAAAGGATTTCATTCTGGCTCAAATAAATTTTGTGAATATCCTGTCTACTTTGCTTCGCATGATTAGATACCATGACTATAGGAAATACAATAATCAATCTCAACTTACAGCATATTTATATCTGTTTCTGTAGAAATCATGGCTATAGGTTTAAATTAATTATCACACTCGCCTAGCTAATATGCATGTCTATAATGGCAGTTTCAAAAGCAGAATACTCGCTCATAGGGATAACTATCATCTGCCAATACTAAAACTGGAATCTGCGTAATGTCTTGCTAAACACCACTAGAAAGCATTCCTATAGGAGTAACTAAATACTTCTGAGCATTTATGTTGTCAAATGTCGATTAAGTCACATAGAAAACCTGCCTATAGGTTTAAGCGCTTGAATTGAAATCGATAGACAATTACATAATTACCTAAGAATTACTTTTTCATAAACTGTCAGTATGTTTAAAATCCAGAATCATGTAGAAATTATGTCTATAGGATCCAATAGCCTTAACTGTTAGAACTGTCGATACGCTAATCTGTTTGTGTGCATTTGCTGCCTAACGTGTGGAGGCTAAATGGAGCCTTTATCTTCTCTTATGTTAAAGTCCAACTTGTTTTGTATGTCGCCTAGTTTTACAATTTTGAGCATCCTAAGTTTAGTCTAGAACCATCCAAAATAGAGGCCCCAATGCCTCCAGGACCATATGTAAGGGACGGGCAGTGCACGCATAGGAAACGAGTAAGAATTGATTTGAGCCTTTAGGTAATATAACTTAAAGATAGTAATCGGGTAGCAGGAGATGATAGTCTTTGCCCGTTGAATAATACGAATAACACACCGTCTGGGGAAAGTTACGAAGTATTATTTATGTTGCATGGGGTGATCTTTTAGGCTAAAAAATTTAGGACCCCCCACCCCTATTAAATAATTCTCTCGCTTATTTATTAGACTAATTCACATAAGTTAAGATCGACAAGGACCCACCATTGTGGACCTCGAGGAGTGTCTAACACCTTGTCCTCGAGATAATTTAATCCCTTACCCGATCTTTGGTGACGCAATTAGTAAATCCGAGTTAATTGCAAATAGGTGCCCTAACACACTTTAATACGTTAGGTGGAGATTCTCTCCTTTAATAACCAACTCCTTCCCATTTAAAGGAGTTGTCAATGTCGGAGCCCGATTTCGCAAGAAAAAGGGGGGAAGACAGCATGGCGCCTCTGCTGGGGATATCTTTAGGCTTTTACCATAACGAACTTGGTATATGTGAATTAGTCTATCTCGATAAGCGTGTCTTTATTACATTGGTAATGCTTGAACATCCCGCTCCCATTGACCCTTATTATTACTACATGCACACCCCTTTCCCATTTTTCCTTTATATGAACTTACTTGCAATCCGTCATTTAATCTGGTTACAATATAGGTTTTCTCCATTATTTTCTCAATTACGCTTCCTAAATTCACTTTTTAAATTTTGTCATCTCTACCTTTTATCGCTTTCTTATAATTTTTCCGTTATACGAACTAACTCTTTCCTTGTTTTTCTTTCTTTCTCGTCTTTACGTTTATTCAATACTGCATTTATCGCGTTGTCTTGCAAAATACTTGACAACATGTTATTTTCTTTTTGCATAAATACATGATCGAAATCATATTCCACTCGTGCATAATTAATATCATAGCGGCACTTGATGAGTGTCCGCGCTCTTCCTCTATTACCCTTTTAAATTTGAAAAGACTTATTTGTGGTAAAAACTAGTCGATCAGCGGTGCAGTCGACGATTTCGTGTCTTTGCCTCTCAAGTTGTCCGCTTGAGGGTACCGGTCTAGACTTCTATAGAAAAACCTTACTCTGTTGTTAACTGTACATGTATCATGCTCAAACCTAGCATGGGTTAGTATGTTGTCCGCATAATAACCCTATAGGGAAAAGCCTTGCCCAAAGCCCATTGGGATTTCCATAATCCCAACGGGCACGATCACGATATGTGCATTATTTGGAGAAAATGTGTCGATATGCTAATCATTAATGTGTGAGTAGTCAAACTCGGAGGGGGAAAGGGTATAACCTTGTTTATTTTGCATAAATGAAGCCTAAGTCCCCAGGTTCGGCATGGTCCGAAGTATACTACCTTTATTGCTAGATTGGTGGGAAAATCTTTCGCCAAGCGATAAAAATCATGTGAATAGGGTTCTCGGAAATTTACCCTCCTTGCTAGACATCCAGCCAAACAACATACTGATCGAAGCTGCTACCATGTTCTGGGACAAAGAAAGGGTCGTCTTCCGTTTTGGCAATGTAGAAATGTGTCACAACCCAAATTCCCAATCATAGGGATCGTGATGGCGCCTAACACCACACTTGCTAGGCAATCCAATGTTAGAACTTAACTAACCTTTTTTTTTACAAATTTACTTAAACACAATAGAACAATTTCATAATGAGTACTGAATCTAATATTTTTCAATAATTAACTTCATTAATAATAGCCAAATAAATAAACCGAACCACGAACTAAATATATAACTACCCAGGGTCTGGTGTCACAATTCACGTGCTACTAAGAATACTATAAATAATTGGCCTGAAAGAAGTAAAACACCAATCTAAATATTTAAGGGAAGACTCCAGGAATCTGCAGATGCCAGCAGATCTACCTCGTGTCTCCGTGTAGATGATGTCAGCTACTACTATCTCCTAACTCTGGCCAGTACTTGGATCTGCACAAGAAGTGTAGAGTGTAATATCAGTACAACCGACCCCATGTACTGAGTAAGTGTCGAGCCTAATATCGGCAAAGTAGTAACGAGGCTAGGACAGGACACCACATAAAACTTGGAGATATGTAAACATGCTAGCATGAATAACAGCAAGTAAAGAATTAGAAATAACAAACAACGACAAGGGTTCATGCTTGTGGGGAATCTTATCTTAAGGATTGAAACAACAAAAGACAGATATAACAATGATAAACCAACTAAATTGAGCATTTAAGTAGAAATGGAAGTTGTACGGCATCACCCTTCGTACTTTTACTCTCAGCCTCACCCTTCGTGCTTTTACTCTCATCCTCACCATGTAATGAATATGAATGCAAGGCATCACCCTTCGTGCTTTTACTCTCATCCTCACCATGTAATGAATATGAATATGAATTCACGACATCACCCTTCGTGTTTTTACTCTCATCCTCACCATGTAATGAATATGAATATGAATGCACGACATCACCCTTCGTGCTTTTACTCTCATACTCACCATGTAATGAATATGAATATGAATTCACGACATCACCCTTCGTGTTTTTACTCTCATCCTCACCATGTAATGAATATGAATATGAATGCACGACATCACCCTTCGTGCTTTTACTCTCATACTCACCATGTAATGAATATGAATATGAATGCACGGCATCACCCTTCATGCTTTTCACTCTTCCTTACCAATCAAAGAATCAATAACAACATACAAAGAGGGATTTCACAAGAAATAAGTATTTCATCATAGCTTTTATCATCATTTATCAATTAGATCCCAAGGCAATACTCACAATGTTATCCATCTTGGTGGAACCATATACTAACCTTCCAACATTTCAATAACAACGATAATCGTAAGTAATAGGCTTTACAACAAACAAAATAACAAGAATTCACTTTCACTCGGATGCTATGACCAGACCACAACGTATAGGTACTCGTCACCTCACTTATATATTGGATTTAGCAACCAAACAGGTAACAAGTAGTCACACAATACCTATTCCCTCAAGCTAAGGTTAGACACAACAGTTACCTCGAATTTGTAGGCCACTTACTGCTCAATCACAGTTTTTCCCTTAGAATTTGCCTTCAATTCACTCGTATCTAATCATAATTGAGTTTAATATCATTAATTAGTGCTAAAAGGTTTATCTTTAATGAAAAATAAGTGAAAAACCAGTCTAAAATCTATTTTAACATGCTGCGGTTATCGCATTTGTGATCAATTGCGAACCCTTCGTATTTTAGCAGCCATCGTAAATGCGATGAAATTGTTGCATTTGCGACATATGGAAGTTCGCATTTGCGGCCAGAATTCTCGCATTTGCGAGCTCTGAGGTTGGCCTAGGACTTCGCATTTGCGAAGCCTGATCTCGCAAATGCGAGATCAAAGGCCTGCCAACACCAGATATCAGTTGAGCAAAATTTTGTGAAGTCTAAACAATCCGTAGCCTACCTGAAACTCACCTGAGCCCTCGTGGCTCCAAACCAAACATGCACACAAGTCTAAAAATATCATACGGACTTGCTCGTGCAATCAAATCACCAAAATAACATCAAAACTATAAATTTAACCTCAAAACTTATGATTTTCTCAAAGAACAATCAAATTTTCTAACTTTTCAACCGGACGTCCTAATCACGTCAAATCAACTCCGATTCTCGCCAAATTTCACAGATAAGACTTAAATATCATAACAAACTTGTTCGGGGCTCCGGAACCAAAATACGGGTCTAGTACCAATAATTTCACATTTTATTTCATTTCTTTATTTCCTGTAATAACTAGCACAACAATTTCTTCAAAACTTGTTTTCAAAGGCTAGGGACCTCGGAATACAATTTAGGGAATACGCCCAAGTCCTATATTTTATTGCGGACCTCTCGGGATCGTTAGAACACAGATCTGGGTCCGTTTACTCACAATGTTGACCAAAGTCAACTAAAACCAAATTTTAGCTCAAAAAATTCTATTTCGCAGATTTTCACATGATGTTTTATGCGTCAATACCACACAAGAGGGGGTGATTTGTGTGGTGTCCAATTTTCGAGTGCAGTCTCTATAGAAAAACCAGGTTCTTCTAGGTGTTCCAACTTCTACAGTTTGCGAAAAAGTAATTTCAGAAATAAAAGAACACAATAATTTTATGTGGAAAACACCTAGCTCAAAAGGTGAAAAAACCACGTCCTACTTCCCATTAGGATTTTCCCAAACTCTTCACTAAAACAATGAGCCAAACATCATTTACAAAATAAACTCTTTTGTAAACCTAAGGACTAACTCTAATCCCTTTGTGGCAAACTAGCCTCTAGCTAATTGCGACAAACTTCAAGTTAACTCTAACTTGAATACTGTGTACCTATTACAATTGCTTCTAGATAAAGCTGAAAGATACAATTTGTAATCACCTACTGCAAACAACTAGACTCAAAAGACAACAGATGGAACTGGTTCTTCTAGCTGGTTCAAGTAGCTCCAGATTCGCACTCTCCAATTTGGCTCGAACTGCTTGCAAAATTTCTTCACGAATTTTGTTCTCAATTCTTGATTAATTTCTGCTTTTGTGCGTATCTTTACAATAAGAACATTTTGCAATATATATAGGATTTAGTAGATAAGGAATTAACTAGAATCCTAATGCTACTCTTCCTTGGTGAAAGAGTTCTAGTAAAACTCAACTCCTAAATCCTTTCTTATCTTAGATTTTGTTCTTATTGAATAAAGAGTCCTTCTCCATTTTCGTTCATGCAATCTTTTCGCTCAGAAGATATCTCAATTTCAAAGAATACGTTTATCTCCTGCATGTGCATCTCATGTGCCTTTGAATCTGCTCGTCTATGTAACCTGTGATGGACCTGGTTCATCTCGGAGTTCCTTTGTCAATCTTCAAAACTATTTCCTTTCTTGGGCCAAAAAACTCCCCCTTTTTTATGATGACAAACTTTGTGCTTCAGGCCTTTTTCAGCTTAGTCCAACAATGACACATATTAGAGTATTAAGCATTTATCATAAAGAACAAGGTTCATTAGTGTCACGACCCGAAATCCCACCTTCGGGCCATGACTGCGTCTAACGTTGAACCCGCTAGACAAGCCAACGTTTGAACTAAATAAAACTCATTAACAACTAAAACGAACAAGATGACTAAGGCATCGATAATCAACAGTATGAAGGTTAACAAATTACCAAAAATAATATAGCAACTTTGAAATAAAACCCATATATAAATCCCGGAACTGGTGTCACATACTGACGAACTGTCTAAGAGATTACTAAAACAAAGGTCTGAAAATAAGTACATATTACTAACTTTGAACTATAAGATAAGACAGAGCTGAAAGTGAAGGGTAGAAGGTGATGCCAAGGCCCACGAACGCCTGCGGGTCTACCTCGATGTCTCCTGCATGAACTGATGGAATGCTCCGACCGTCAATGACCACCGGGTCCGGCTGCGTAGTTTGCACAACATAAAGAAGTGCAGGTGTAGCATCAGTACAACCGACCCCATGTACTGAGTAAATGCCGAGCCTAACCTCGGCGAAGTAGTGACGAGGCTAGGACCGACAACAATATATGTACCGGTGCAATTCTATATAATAACAGGAAAATATCGACGGAAATAAGCAAGTAAGACAGATACGGGGAGAACATGCTGGGGGTAAAAGGGGCAACAAAATGCTAGCACGGTAGAATAGGGTAATAACTGAAGTGTAAAAAGTAAAAACCGGAATTTAACGTCACAGGACAGATAATGAACAGTAAAAGGCACGGCATGTCCCCTCGTGCATAATCTCACAATCACTCGGCACAGAATGTCCCCTCGTGCACAAATAGTAACACTCATCACGGAATGTCCCCTCGTGCAACAAATAATCAACGATCAACATGGCATGTCCCCTCGTGTGATAAATAACAAACAATAAGCACGGCATGTCCCCTTGTGCAATAAATAATAAACGATCAACACGACATGTCCCCTCGTGTGATAAATAATAAACAATAAGCACGGCATGTCCCCTCGTGCGGTAAACAATATAAAGCAACAATATAACGTGAAAATCAACAATAAGAAGTCTCAAGTGTAGAACAATACTCAATAAAGTTCTATCGTCCCGGCAAGGGACTCAGCTATAACCAACCTCGCATCCGAAAATACAATTTCAATAGCAAAAGCCTCAACTGAAACAAATAACACAATAACTCCCCGTGTCATGAAACAACTTCAAGGTATCACTTCTAAATCACCAATTACTCATAGTACGGAGAATATTAAGAACACGGTATGATTCAACACCGTTGACTCACGGGCATGCTTGACCGCAACATATAGGCACTCGTCACCCCGCCTATATGTTGGACATGAATTACACATAGCAAATAAGACTCTATACCTAATCCCTCAAGCTAAGGTTAGGCCAAACACTTACCTCGGCTCCAAAGTGCAAGTCAAGCCTCTAATACCGCCTTTCCTTTAGAATCCGACTCCGGAATGGTATTATCTAGACATAATCAACCCAAGTATATCAATAATGGCTCAATAAATCAAACCCATAGCCTAATTACTAATTTCTAAGCATTATTCCTAAAACTACAAAATTTGACCTCGGGCCCGCTTGGTCCAAACACGAGGCTCGGACCAAAACCCGATCACCCATCCCCTCACGAGTTAGAATATATAATTTGTTTTAAGATTCGACCCCAATTGAGGTTGAATCACCCAAAAATTCCATAAACCTAACGCTACCCAAAAATCCCTAATTTCTACCTTGTTTTCATGATTTTAGGCCTAGGTTCTAGTGATTAGGGAAGGAAAATGGAAGAAATTGGTGTTAGGAACACTTACCCAAATGGTTATGGAGGAGTAAATGGCTTGGAGGTCTTCAATGGAGCTTGGAGAAAACAAGGAAGTGAAAATTATTAAAATCCCGTATGGTATTCTGTTTTTGGGGTATTTTAATAACTGGGAAAAAATACCCTTCGCGTTCGCGGGCCCCTGGCCGCGTTCGCGTAGGTTTGACTCCACTGGCCTACGCGTTCGCGAGCATAGAGCCGCATTCGCGAAGAACAAACTACCCAGCACCCCAGACCCTAGCCTAACACTACGCGTTCGCACCCCTGGGGACGCGTTTGCGTAGAGTATAATCCCAGGCCACAATAATTACCCTTCGCGTTCGCGAGCCCTTGGCTGCGTTCGCGAAGGGTATTACACCAAACACCATCAATTCATCAAAAATACCAGATTTTTCATGTTTTCACACCTGGTTAGCTACCCGAAACTCACCCGAGCCCTCGGGGCTCAAAACCAAAAACACACATGACTCCCAAAATATTCTACGGACTTGTTCAAGCTTTAAAATCATCAAAATATCATCAAATTCATCGAATTAAACCTCGAAACTCTTAGAATTTTCTTAAAACTTCATAAAACTCAACTTTTCAAATTTTAATCTGAATCATGTCATTTCAAGTCCGTTTTACACAAAATTTCACAGTTAACTCACATAACATTTAATAAAATTGTTCCGGACTCCAGAAGCATAATACAGGCCCGGTAACACGGTTTTTACATAATTATTCATTTTCAAAAACCTTTTTTTTCGGAAATTATTTTCTTTAAAAATTCATTTCTCGGGCTTGGGACCTCGGAATTCGATTCCGAGCATACGCCCAAGTCCCATATTTTCCTATCGACCCTCCGGAACCGTCACATCACGGGTCCGGGTCCATTTACCAAAAATATTGACCAAAGTCAACTTTATTCGATTAATTATCATAAATTCCATTTTTCATCAAATTTCAAAATAAAGACTTCCCAGCTACACTCCCGGGCTGCGCACGCATATCGAGGTGAGAATAAAGGAGGCTTTCGGGGCCTCGAAACACAGATTTAGCTAGAATTACGCAGGATGACCTTTTGGGTCATCACAATCTCAACCTCTAAAACAAACGTTCGTCCTCGAACGGACATAGAAAGGTACCTGAGTCTGAAAAAAGATGGGGATAACGACTCCTCATATCGGACTCGGACTCCCAAGTAGCTGCCTCGGCAGGCTGACCTCTACACTGAACACGGACCGAAGGATAACTCTTCGACCTTAACTGACGAACCTGCCTATCTAATATAGCTTTCGGTTCCTCCTCATAAGTCAGATCCTTGTCCAACTAGACACCGCTGAAGTCAAGAACATGAGATAGATCTGCAATATACCTCCGGAGCATGGATACATGAAACACTGGATGCACTGCTGATAAATGCGGTGGCAAGGCAAGTCTGTAGGCCACCTCTCCTACCTTATCCAAAATCTCAAATGGACCAATATACCTAGGGCTCAACTTTCCCTTCTTTCCGAATCTCATCACGCCTTTCATAGGCGACACTCAAAGGAATACCTAGTCTCCTACCATGAGAGCCAAATCTCGAACTCTACGATCTGCATAACTCTTTTGCCTGGACTAAGCTGTACGAAGCCTATCCTGAATAATCTTCACCTTATCCAAGGCATCCTGGACTAACTCAGAACCCAATAGCCTAGCCTCTCCGGGCTCAAACCATCCGACTGGAGACCGACATCGCCTACCATACCACGCCTCATACGTAGCCATTTGAATGCTCGACTGGTAACTGTTGTTGTAGGTAAACTCTACTAAAGGCAAGAACTGATCCCATGAACCACCAAAATCAATAACGCAAGCCCGCAACATATCCTCCAAAATCTGAATAGTACGCTCGGACTGTCCGTCCGTCTGAGGATGAAATATTGTGCTCAACTCAATCTATGTGCCCAACTCTCGCTGAAGTACTCCCCAGAAATGGGAGGTAAACTGAGTACCTCGGTCCGATATGATAGATAAGGGAACACAGTGCAATCTGACAATCTCTCTCATATAGATCTGAGCTAACTTCTCTGCCGAAGATGACACCACCACAGGAATGAAATGTGCTGACTTGGTCAGCCTATCTACAACAACCCATACTGCATCAACCATCCTCGGAGTCCGTGGGAGTCCAACTACAAAATCCATCGTGATACGCTCCCACTTCCACTCAGGAAGCTGAATTTGCTGCATCAAACCACCGGGTCTCTGGTACATCTTCGTAGCGCCCAAATGAATGGAATACCGGGAACTATGGGCCTCCTGTAATATTAACTCACGAATGCCATCAACATCAGGAACACATATACGACCCTGCAATCTCAAAACTCCCTCAGCATCGACGGTGACCTTCTTGGCACGTCTGTGCCGAACCGCATCTCTAAGAGCACACAAATGACGATCATCATACTGCCTAGTGCGAATACGATCATACAATGAAGAACGAGCGACGGTATGGGCCAAAACACTGCCACCCTCCGAAACCTCCAACCTAACAAATCGATTGGCTAACCGTCACGCCCCAAAACCAAGGGACACGACCGGCACTCGACTGGGTAGTCCTAGTCAAGCGGACCTGGATTCCTTTTTCCCTCCCACGTATTACCCCAAAGTTTTCCATTGTGCATTATTCAATTATAATTAAGATGCATTCTTACAATATGAAATTAAACCATAGAAGTTTGTTGTTTCCAACAAGTGATACAATACTTACAAATATACAGAACACACAGTCTACTTTATGTGGTCTACAAGTCATATTTCCCGAAATACATAAGTACATAACCCACAATTCCGGTCTACGGACCCTCTAGGAGTACGACGGAGTTATACAATACTTGCCGGTAACAAGGCTCCGGCTATACCTTACACAAGTACCAAAATAAGAATCCGGGAGGAAAGGTGGCATGAACCACACTAGGCCCCGAGAGGAGAGGGGCTCACCAAAACAACTGATAGGATGAAGAGGAGGCACTACTGTCGGTGTGCTGAAGTACATGCTATAGAACCACCTACAATCATCACAAGAATGTAGCGCCCCCGGCAAAAGGGACGTCAGTACATTTGAATTGTACTGGTATGCATGAACAAACTTTACTCTAAGTAAACTCAATAATGCACAGGCAAAAGATAGACAGAGAGTCACACAATTACTGCACAAGACATACAAAGATATACAATGGAAGTTCCACAATTTTCACTTCATCAAAATCACAATTTCAATTCCATCCTTGTCCCTCCTCACAACTCACCCTTATTTCTCCTGTTGCGGCGTGCAACCCGATCCCACTTGACAATTGTTGCAGCTCGCAACCCGATCCCACCTGACAATTACAATCACACCCTTATCACTTCTCACATATCACCCTTATCTCCCCTGTTGCGGTGCGCAACACGATCCAACCTGACAATTACAATCACACCATTATCACTTCTCACATATCACCCTTATCTCCCCTGTTGCAGCGCGCAACCCAATCCCACCTGACAATTACAATCACACCAGCGATAAAAAATCACAGTTCAATCATAGAAAATTTCAGCAATAAGAATACAGCTTCTTTACACAGCCTTTAGCATATACATTCATACTCTTGGATTCATTATCCTTTTAGCACCGTTTTTCATAACAGGGTAGTGTGGTAGTCAACTAAAGAGAGACAAGTATTACACTTCACACATCAACATAATTCGGGCAACCAGTTGCACATATTTATAACAATACACGTACCGTATGCTCGAACACCACAAGTGATTTTACAAAGATTAAAGTTAGCCATACATACCTGGAGTCGAGTTTCCCTTTTCAACTTTAACTCACAATCACCGAACCGACTAGTACCGTCAATCTAGTTCACAATTAGACATATTCAACTCAGAATTGGAAGTCATGCATGCAATTCGGACTCTCTCAAGCATTTTGTCAAACACTATGTGAACCCATTAGATTACCAACCCTATCTTTGTGAAGTTTACCCCAACCCACTCCCTCTTACTAGATTAGCACCATTATTAAAGATGCATGTAAGGTCTTAGCTAATATTTTTAAGAATCACTCCAGGCCAACCCTCCCTTTGTTTAAAAATCAGAAAATTAATGGAAGAAATAAAAAATAAAGGGTTGGGAACCCTTACCTGCTAGAATGGGGAAGAAGGAGATTACTCGAATTACCAGTCCTGAGAGACCTTGAAAATCACTTTGATGGAAGGACCACTTCCTTTCTCAAGAACTCTCTTTTCCTTCTCTCTATTTTGTTCAGAAAACTTGTTAAATTGAAAGGGGGCAGGGGTTAAATGAAACTGGGGTCGGGTATAAAAGTTTAGAAAATTAAAAGATCGTGTCGAATATGCGGTCAGGAATGCAATCGCATTCCTGACATGCGGTCCGCATATTGGACTGCAGAATGGCCCCAAGGTGGGCCAAATTTCGAAAACATTTTGCCCGGGTATGCGACCACTATGCGGTCCGCATACATGTTATGCGATCGCATTATGCATCGCATAACACCCCTTTAGTTGGGCAGCGATCTGCCCGTGTATGCGGTCCGCATACATGTTATGCGATCGCATTATGCATCGCATAACACCCCTTTAGTTGGGCAGCGATCTGCCCGTGTATGCGGTCCGCATACACATTATGTGATCGCATAGTGCGTCTCATAACACCCAATTTCTGGAAAAATTAAGTTCTACCAATTCCCGGGGTACTTTTACAAAATCAAGGTCCATTTTAAGAATTTCCTCAGAGATAACAACTCGGGGACTTATTCGGGCATTATTTTAAGCAAGAAATTTTACGGGTCTTTACATTCTCCCCC
>ML299788.1:16314-56411 GCA_005239495.1 Nicotiana undulata | reverse complement strand
AATAAGACTGGAGCACCCCACGGCGACACACTCGTCCTGATGAACCCCTTGGCCAACAACTCCACAAGATGCTCTTTCAAATCCTTTAGCTCCTTAGGAGCCATACGATAAGGGGGAATGGAAATAGGCTGAGTATCTGGAGCCAAATCAATACAGAAGTCTATATCTCAATCTGGAGGCATGCCTGGAAGATCTTAAGGGAACACATCCGGAAACTCTCGAACAATAGGCACTGAATCAATGGTAGGAGACTCGGCGGTGGTGTCTCGCACAAAAGCAAGATAAGCTAAGCAACCCTTCCCAACCATGTGTCGAGCCTTCATATAGGAAATGACCCGACTGAATGCACTAACTGAAGAACCCCTTCATTCTAACCTCGGCGACTCAGGCATGGCTAATGTAATTGTCTTAGCATGGCAATCCAACACAACATGATAAGGAGATAGCCAATCCATGCCCAAAATAACCTCGAAATCAATCATATCGAGCAATAACAGGTCGGCTCTAGTATCAAGTCCACAGAAGGTAATCACACAAGATCGGTAGACCCGGTCTACCACCACAGAATCGCCCACAAGAGTGGAAACATACAAAGGAGAACCCAAGGTCTCACGAGGAACATCCAGAAAATGAGCAAACAGTGCTGAGATATATGAATACGTAGACCCTAGATCAAATAACACTGAAGCCTCCCTACCACAGACTGAAATAATACCTATAATCACAGCGTCTGAGGCCATTGCGCCTGATCTGGACGGAATAGCATAGAATATGGTTGAAGCACCCGAATACTGAGCTCCGCTAGAATGAGTTAGAGCTGACTGACCCCCTCCTGACTGACCTCCCCCTCTAGGACGACCCTTGCCAACCTGACCCCCACCCCTAGGTGGTCGAACTGTTGGTGCTGAAATCATAGTTTGGTGACTCTGTTGCACGGCCTTGCCCCGATACCTGGGACACTGCCTGATCATATGGTCCACCGCCCCACACTCGAAACAACCTCTAGGTGCCATAGTCTGTTGTCCCAAAGAAGAACCCTGAATAGCTGGAGGGTGGTAAGAATCATCTGACAAGGCACTGAAATAGGAACCGGAGGATCTCTGACGGCTGGAGTAACCGCTGGGTGCACCCTGGATGGCTGGTGAATGGTAAGAGCGCTCTGGCATGGCACAAAACTGAGGCCTCGCTGAAATACCCCTGGGAGGTAGTGGAGGTGCTTAATATGAAGGCCTACTGAACTGGCCTCCTCTGAACTGACCTATGCCCCTAGCTGGAGCACCCCTGAAGTCACCTGTGAACCTGGCCCTTTTGTCCTGCCGACCCTGCTAACCTGGCTGACCCTGCTCCCTGCTCCCCGTACGGTAACCCTCAATCCTTTGAGCTATCTCGACTACAAGCTGGTATGGGGTACCCATCTCTACCTCTCTGGCCATGGAGGTCCTGATACCCGGATGTAAACCTACCACGAATCGTCGCACCCTCTCGGCATTAGTGGGAAATATCATAAGAGCATGGCGAGATAACTCTGAAAACCTCACCTTGTAATCCGTCACAGACATCTGCCCCTGCTCTAACCTCTCAAACTGACCCTGAAGCTCCTCTCTCTCGGACGGTGGAATGTATATGTCCAAGAATAGCTGAGTGAACTGACTCCAAGTGACAGAAGGAGAATCTACTGGCCTGCTAAGAACATATGACTGCCACCAGTGGCGAGCTCTGCCCTCAAGCTGAAATGTGGTGAAGTCCACCCCATGTGACTCTAGTATCCACATGTTGTGCAGTCTGTCCCTGCACCTGTCTATGAATTCCTGGGCATCCTCGCCCCGCTCACCCCCGAAGACTAGAGGGCGAAGTCGGGTCCACCTATCAAGCATCTTCTGCTGGTCACCCTCTGCAACTGGCTTGGGATCTGGCTGTGCTACGATAGGCTGAACTCCACCCACGGGCGGTGTACCCAGAGTGTGATGTGTTGCTGCATGTCCGGTGGCCTGAGCGGTAGGGGTCTGAACTCCCCCTCCCGCCTGGGAAGTAGCAGGGTCTGCTGGAAGTACGCCTGCCTGGGACATAGTGTCCACAAATCTCAACATGCAGTCCATGACCTCCTAGAAGCCTGGCGCCGTCATAAAATCCGCCGGAGCAGGAGCAACTAGAGGCAACTCATCCTGCTCCTCGATAATAGGATCCTCAAGTGGTGCAACTGGTACAGCTCTGGGATGCCCTCATCCCCTACCTCGAACAGGAGCCCTACCCCTGCCCCTACCACGGCCTCGAGCGGCGGGGGTAGCGGCCTCCCCTGGATCAGGAACATGAGAAGCACGCGTCCTCACCATCTGTGAGAGAGTAGAAGATCAATTTGAGTACATCATAGATTGCACGATAGGATCTGAACAAGGAGGAGTTTCTTAACACCCTATAGCCTCCTGAAGATAAGTACAGACGTCTCCGTAACGATCCGCAAGACTCTACTGGGTTTGCCCGTGACTCGTGAGACTACGTGAACCTAAGGCTCTGATACCACGTTGTCACAACCCAAATCCTAATTCAGGTCGCGATGGCGCCCAACAACGGGGTTAGGCAAGCCAATATAGAGGACACTAGATGTTATCCCCTTGCCCGTCTGATCTAAACATGTCGGAAATTACCAATTTTAAACAATCAACATAATGCTAGCATGATACGACATTAAAAATCATGAAAATATAAAGGCACAGGGCCAAACCGAAGCACATATATAGATACACAACCCAAACCCAAAATACAAACTACGTGTGTGCTAGGAACTAGTGTCACGGGCAACTACTGAATATAAAATATCAAAAATATATATACAGATCCTCAGTCTGAATGAAATAGACAGAGAACATGACAAAAGAAACTCTAGAGTGCTGCCAAGAAGTCGCCAGGAAGAGCAGCTTACCGTGAAGTATGATCACGCAATCAAAACCTAGCACCGGCCTGATAATTAGGTATACCAGCCTCCGGACCTGTACAGTCAAGTATAGAAGAAAAGAAAGTGCAGCATGAGTACATAAATAAATATGTACCCAGTGAGTATCCCGTCTAATCTCGATGAAGTAGCGATGAGAGTTCGACTCGATACTCACTAAGGTCCAACAGTGATATTATAAACAGGATATAATGAAAGCAGTAGACATGTAAATAGTGCACCACAATTGTGAAGAGAATACACAGTTTCCAAGTAAATATTAAAAGCAGTAACAACTCACCTGTCTCTTTTCCCAAATAGCTGTCAAATCATAAATCAGGAAAACGGTACCAAACAGGCATGCACACACAGGAGTAAGACAACCGGTCGGAGTCGTGAGGAAGAATAGCTATGCACTATCAGGGATCGACCGGCCCGTACCAAGAGTGCATGCTTAATTGTCATCCTGCCTACGCACTTCCGGGGATCGACCAGCCCGTACCAAGAGTGCGTTTATCAATGTAATCATATCATATCATAGTATAACTTTGTCCATGCACTGTCGGGGATCAACCGGCCCATACCAAAAGTGCATTCTTAATTAAATCCTGGTGCACTGCCGAGGATCAACCGGCCCGTACCAAGAGTGCACTATAAATCCGCCGTGGCGTACGGCCCGCTCCCATAAGAGTTAAGGAAATTACATATCGCTCGTGGGATGTAAATTACGAAGCGACAACATGCGCACACAAAATGTAAAGTTCATTTCACCACAATCCATTCCAATTATTTAAGTAATGAAAGCTCAGGGAAACAGTAACATATATAAAAGCATGAATCTAAGCATATAGTTCATTTAAGGAAGAATACATAGCATGATGTGAACCTAAGCTACCCAGACGTGACAATTGTAGTCGCTATGTACGGACTCTCGTCACGTGGTACGTACGTAGCCCCCAAACACAAACATACAACACATAGAACACCTATGGGGACAATTCCCTCTTACAAGGTTAGAAAGGAGACTCACCTCGCGACGAAATCACCCCTCAGATCAAGGATGTGCCCGAATCTCCGAAATCTACACTCGACGGCTCGCAATTAGCCAAATATAGTATAATTGAATTAATTCTAAGCTCAAAGAAGGAGAATTAATAAGAAATCCTAAAATTAAGCATTCTTGAAGGTTTTCAGAATTTCGACCCCGGGCCCACACGTTCGGATTTCGAAAATTCTTGAAGGAATCAATTACCTGGAGTCTAAGGATCATAATTATGCAAGTTCTTGCTATAATTCATGAAAAAAATGGATAATTCATAACTTCCCAAAATCCCTAAATTTCTATCAATTTCCATGAATTATTTTGGGATAATTTAGAAGAGAATTTCATTAGGAATTGATGTTATAACCATGAAACTATGGAATTTACTTACCTTGATAATAATGGAGGTAGGTCCGTTGAAGATATCTCTAAAACTTGGGGAGGAATATGAAAATGGAGGAAAAATGGACTAGGTCTCGTATTAAAATACACTGCCTAGCTACTTGTACTATGCGATCGCAGTTGGGCCACTGCGTTCGCACAGGGCAACTGCCCAGGGCCCTCCAGAAACAAAGTGCGATCGCAGCTGAAGGATGGTGATCACAGAGAGTAGCAGCAGGGGGGTAGGCAGCTTTATGCGATCGCGGGGGGTGAGGGATGCGATCACGGAGAACAAAAAGGGCCCAGTCAAAGCATACACTGTGCGATCGCGGGTAGACCTGTGCGATCGCACAGGTCATTCTCCCACCCCAGGTCCAACCTCTTGTGCGATTGCATTTGATTGCCTGAAAACGCACTGAAGAAAACACATATTGAACCTGTTCCGGGCACCGGACCCATAATACGGGCCCGGCAGCACAGGTTTCACATCAAGGTTCATTTTCATAAGCCTTTATTATTTTCAGAAAATAATTTTCTTTAAAAATTCCTTTCTCGGACTTGGGTCCTCGGAATTCCATTCCGGGTATACGCCCAAGTCCCATATTTTCCTACGGACCTTCTGGGTCTGTCCAATTACGGATCCTGGTCCGTTTACCAAAAATTTTGACCAAAGTCAACTTCATTCAATTAATTATCATAAATTCAACTCTTTAGCAAGTTTCCACATAAAGGATTCCCGGCTACGCACCCGGCATGCGCACTCACATCGAGGTGAGATTGACGAAGGCTTTCGGGGTCTCGGATCACAGTAAAAATTAAATTTACATAAGATGACCTTTTGGGTGATCTCAATTATGTTGGAATTCATAATGTCATGGACTTCCAACATATTGTTGGATTATTATAAGCAGGAGCTCCATAATTTACTCAAACAATATTTTTGTAACGACCCGGTCGGTCGTTCCGTAGAATCTCCATTACTATTATTGTTTCTGCCTTGTCATAGGTTGGTTATATTATTTATGATGTGTTAGAGTCGGTTTGCTCGGGTTCAGAACGTTTGTAATGAGAATTGAGACACTTAGTCTCTAAAAATAGTCTTATAGTTGAAAAAGTCAACTAGGAGTTGACTTATTGGTAAACGACCTCGGAATACGGATTTTATGGCTCGTATATATTCGTTAGGTGATTTGGGACTTAGGAGTGTGTTCAGAATATTTTTGTGATGTCCGGTGTAGAATTAGGCTTGAATTGGCGAAAGTTAGTTTTTGGCGATTTCTAGTCGGAAGTGAAAAATAGGCTATCGGGGTCGGAATGGAATTCCGAAAGTTGGAGCAGGTTCGTAATGTCATTTTGGTTATGTGTGTAAAGTTTTAGGTCAATCAGATGTGTTTTGGTTAGTTTCGGCATCGTTGGTAGAATTTAGGAATTTCGAAGTTCATAGGCTTGAATTCAATAATATTCTGGTGTTTTGATGTTATTTTGGGTGTTCCGAGGGTGCGACTAAGTCCGGATAACCATTTGTGAATTTTTTTGGGGCCCCGAGGGGCTCGGGATTGATTTCGGATGGTTGACGGGAATTTTTAGGCTTGAAAAGTGCAATATCAGCTACTGGTGTGATTTTACTGGTGTAACCGCACCTGCGAATGGGGAACCGCAGGTGCGGGCGCGCAGGAGCGGAAAAAGGCACGCAGATGCGGAAATTTGCCAGCCTAGGAGAAAGTCACAGATGCAGACACTAGACCGCACCTGCGAGGTCGCAGGTGCGGAAGTGGAACCGTAGGTGTGGGTTTTTTGCTCGGTTTAATGAAAAACCGCAGGTGCGGTCCACCTGAGCGCAGGTGCGGACTGCAGGTACGAGAATAAGGCCGCAGGTGCGAAAAGCCTGGGCAGAAAAGTATATAAACGGGACTTAACAATTTTTAGCCCTCTTTTCACCATTGTTGTGCGGGTTCCGAGCTTTTGAGGGGTTTTGAAGAGGGAAATGTTTGGGAATCATTGAGGTAAGCTTTTTGGACCCATTAACTCGATTATATGTGATTAAGGATTAAATTAACAGTGTTTAATTAAGAAAAATAAGTGAAAAAAGGGGAAACCAGGGCTTGAGTTTAAGAGACCTTTTTGGGGTGATTTGAGGGGTCATTCGGACTCCGATTTCAGAGTTCTTTATATGTACATACTCGTGAGATGATGAGGATCATTTTGGTATAAATTTTATCTAGTTCCTAGATGTGGGAACGAGGGTCGGGTTTTGGCTAAATTCGGGTGTTGTGCTTAAAGTTGATATTTTCGATTGGGTTTCCCTCCCCTAGCATATTTTGATATGGTAAATCTGAACTTGATAGATTTGGAGCACTCAGAAGATGATTTGAGGGGCAAGCGTGTTGCAGAGTAGCTTTTCGGGCTAGTTTGAGTAAGTAATGTATTTAAATCATGTCCTGAGGGTATGAAACTCTGGACTTTACATCCTTTCACGGTTTTGGAGTGACGCACACACTGGATGACGAGTGTGGGGCGTGCACAAATTGGAAGTTTGGAAATATGTTCCTTTTTAGTCAACTATTGAGTTGCAAAACTGCTTTTAAAGCATATGTTAAATAATATTTGAGTCTTGACTATGCTTCACTTTATCTTTCATACTGATATTTTTGGGAGTTTTACTGCGAAGCCTTGGAAAATATACTTGTTTCAAAAGATTTTATGGAAATTGGGTTTCAAACTTATGTATTAAATGTATACTTTACTCAGACTCTGTGTTTTACTATTGGTGAATTGGTGTTTTGTGTTGTGTGTTTCTTATCTTCAAACTTGATTTATTTTCATTACTACTGAGTTGGCGTACTCATAATTACTCCATGAACCTCTGTGTGCATATCCAAGTACTGGTTCTGAGCAGTAGCCATCTGAGTTCGTTCATCGTCAGCATTCAGGATTTCGAGGTAGATGTCCAGCGTCCACAGCTTCTCCATTTCCTTCCTTCAGTATTTAGTATTTTGTTCTGAGACAGTGTATTATGACATTAGCAATATTGTCCTTATTCTTAAATGCTCGTGATCAGTTGACTCCCGTTCTGGGTAATAGTTTAGACCGTTAGATTATATTATGCTTTGTTAAAGACTTAGAGAATTTTTATACTTGCTATTAATGAGTTTTGGTAAATTTTATTAAAGAAATATGTAGTTATGTGATAGTGGCTTGCCTAGTTCCACGATAGGCGCCATCACGACCAGTTAGGATTTTGGGTCGTGACAATTTTTCTCTTTAAACCTAGTAAAAATTTGAACGACTTCTGTGGTACTCTCGGTGCACGTTAATACACATACGCCAGTGTGAGAAGCCATGGATGGAGGACGAGGTCGAGGTCGCAGAAGAGGACGCGGCAGACCAAGGAAAATAACAATAGTCACATTTGGAAGCTCAGTAGGAGGTCGCATCCAACCAGAAACATCAAAGGAGGAACAAAATCAAGTAACACCAGTGCAAATGAGTGAACTGACCCAACTAGAGGTTGGATCGTCATCTAAGGGAGCAAAAGTTGCGATGAAACTTCAATTGAGCCCAGATCTAGCCCAATTGAAGCTGAATGAAGTTGTAGAAACAGTCATTGTGGAATCGAAGCTCGACAAGGAGGAATCACCACAGCAACTCAATAGAACAGTATTGCATGATACAGTACCAGTTCAGACATGGTCAAGTCACTTTGCTAAGAGCATATCTGTTGAGAACTGTATGACTTTGTCTTATATTGCGCCTCAAATAGTTGATGGCAATGTTGTTATTCAATTAGACAAAGAAGAGGTGGAACGTGAGACTGAAAAATGGAAAGGAACTTTAATTTGCTTATGTAATTGGGGATTGTCCTGGATATAATGCTATGCGAAGATATATTGATCTTAAATGGAATAAAATTGCTGAACCGGAGTTGTTTATGCATGAGGAAGGGTATTTCATCATTAAATTTCAGTTTGTTGAAGATATGCAGGAAATTTTATGTACTGGCCCTTACACTATAAACAATAGACCTATCATATTGAAACCATGGACTGCAGATTTCGATTTTAACAAAGAGTTTCCCACTGAGATACCTATATGGATTAAGTTTGCAAAACTACCAATGAGCTGCTGGGGTATTAACTCACTAAGCAGGATATAAAGTGCTATAGGGATACCTATGTATGCAGATGAGTGTACTGCCAAGCAAATGAGGGTATCATATGCTAGAATGTTGGTGGAAGTTAATGTATCAAAGCCATTACCAAACCAAGTTGAAGTAATGGATCCAAGTGGCAGAGTATTCCAACAGGAGATAGATTATGATTGGAAACCAATATTTTGTGAAAAGTATCAAAGTATTGGTCATGAATGCCCAAAGCTACAAAGAAGGAATGAGGAACAACCAGTTAAACAAGGATGACACAAGAAGATAGTACAAAAATGGGTGACAAAAGAGCAGCCACAAGAGCAGCATGATAGCAACAACAAAAGGGAAAAATAGGACAAAGAAGAACCAGTGTCAACAAACATGGATACACATGTGAGCAGCATACAGGCAGATGAGAGATCAGTAAATGTTACAGCACTGGGACAACAACAAAGAGGAGATACAGAGATCAGAACTCATGTTAAGGGGAAAGAAGTTGTCATGGTACCAGAACTTAACCTGCAGGAATATCCAGTATTGTGTTCAGTACCAACAAAGAATGTGTTTGCTGTGTTAAACAGAGAACAAAGGAGATCTAAATCAGCACCTCCTGATAAAGGAGGAGGAACCAATTATTAAACGATGAATTGGCTATTCTGGAATGTTAGAGGAGCAAATAAGAGATATAAATAGAAGGAGCTGAGGAAATATATAAAATCAAAACATATTACACTAGCAGGTTTACTGAGACTAAAGTCAAAGAACACAAAGCATCAACTGTACTTGCATATGTGGCCCCAAACTGGGAGTTATTTAATAACTACAGTAGTGCAAGTAATGGGAGGATTTGGCTACTATGGGATAGCAGACTATATACAACTGGTTGTTGATGCCCAATTTTTCCTCAAACAATTTTCTAACTTGCATATATACTCTCAAAATCATTCTCTACAGTGACCGGTATTTTTCCATAATTTTTCGTGTTTTTATCAAATTATTTTTTTCTATTTATTTAACACTTTATGTTCCATAATTATTCATAAATGATGTTATAAATAATTACAAAACATCTTCTTGCTCAATATGTTATTCATAATCCTATTTAGCTCCATTAAAATTTAATTGTTTCACAAATTAACCAATATTGGCATTATTTAGTTAACTTTAGCAACTTTGCAATAATAGCACAAATACACATTTATATCATTTTTAAAAGCAACAAATGATCATTTTATATTTTTATAGTAGTTAACTATCTTAATTTCATTTATTTAATTTTAATCTCATTTTACATAATTATTAGCTATTTTATTAACTAATTATCTTATTTAATTGGGTGTTTAACGTTTAGCCACATTTCTATTTAAATTATAACCAGTCTTAACCCAACCCCACCTTACCTTTAACCCATTAAACGACCCAGCCCAAAACCCGTTCATACCCGGCCCAACCCCACACCTGATCTGAACCGTTGATCAAATGAGATCAACGGTCCAGATCAGTGTTACCATAATTAACTCCCAAATACCCCCTTCCTGCCACGACCCGGAATCCCACCTTCGGGCCATGACTGCGTCTAACGTTGAACCCGCTAGACAAGTCAACGTACACAATTTCATTTACGTACTAACATTAAAATACAGAAATAAGTAAAGCATCCAATATTCTTTTTTTTCAAATGCGGAAGCAGATAATTTCTGAAATAACATAACACACCAATAATGCGAATCTTTTACAATAGCCCAGTACCTGGAGTCACTAACTCATGAACTGACTAAGAAGTTACTAAATACAAAGTCTGAAGAAATAATACATACTGTCTTAGAACTACAAAAAAATAAGACAGAATAGAAAGATAAGGATAGAGGAGACGCCAAGGCCCACGAACAACTACGGGTCTACCTTGTAATCTCCGAAGTGGACTGAAGGATGTTCCCTCAATCAGTGTCCACCGGATCCGGCTGCAGGATCTTCACAACATAGAGAAGTGCAGGTGTAGCATCAGTACAACCGACCCCATGTACTGAGCAAGTGCCGAGCCTAACCCCGGCCGAAGTAGTGGCGAGTCTAGACACGACAACGATAATCTACATGTACAGTTCTACCAAAAATATAGCAAGGAAGTGACAATAATTTAACAGATAAGCAAGGAATACGGGGACAAGTAAGGGACAATGGGTAACCAGCAAAATGAGATGTTGAATACAACAAATAAACAGATAAATGAATGGCACGGCATCACCCTTCGTGCTTTACTCTCGTCCTCACTATGCAACAGGTAAATCTATATGAAATGTTTGCAATAATAAATGAAATGAATGGCACGGCATCACCCTTCGTGCTTTAATCTCTTCCTCATTGTGCAATAATAAATGAAGGAATGATATGAATGAATGGCACGGCATCACTCTTCGTGCTTTACTCTCTTCCTCACATTGCGATGAATAAATAATGAATGGTATGAATGAATGGCACGGCATCACCCTTCGTGCTTTACTCTCTTCCTCACATTGCGATGAATAAATAATGAATGGTATGAATGAATGGCACGGCATCACCCTTCGTGCTTTACTCTCTTCGTCACACTGCGATAAATAAATAATGAATGGTATGAATGAATGCCACGGCATCACCCTTCATGATTTACTCTCTTCCTCACATTGCGATAAATAAATAATGAATGGTATGAATGAATGGCACGGCATCACCCTTTGTGCTTTACTCTCTTCCTCACCCAAGTAATATCAACAACAATTCACAAACTTGGCAAGGAAATCAATTACCGGAATTCAATTCACAACCACCGACACGGGGAATAAAAACCAAAGTTAAACACATTTGCCCGGCAAGGGTCTCAGCTATAACCAATTCCTTACGAGGACATAACTTCCCAAAGAACTACTTCATATCACGATAATCATTAAAGCAATAAAAAGGAATTAAGCAAAAAGGACTCACGGGCATACTTTGACACACAATGCATAGGTACTCGTTACCTTACCTATGCATTGAACATGATGACCACATAACACAAAGGGCACAATACCTATTCCCTCACCAAAGTTAGGCAAGACACTTACCTCGGTCCAAAAATGCAATCAAGTCTCTAATACTGCCTTTCCTTTAGAATCCGACTCCGAAACGATAATATTTAGGCATAATTAACTCAATAATATCAATAATGACTCATTAACACAGTCCCATAGCCTAATTATACAATTCCTAGCATTCTTCCAAAAATATCAAAATTCAACCCCGGGCCCGCTTGGTCCAAACACGAGGCTCGGACCAAAACCCGATCACCCATACCCCTACGAGTTAGAATATATAATTTGTTTTGAAATTCGACCCCAAATTGGGGTTGAATTACCCAAAATTCCCAAAAAACCTAACTCTACCCAAAACCCCTAATTTCTACTTTGATTCTAGGATTTTAGGCCTAGATTTTAGTGTTTGTTGAAGAAAAGTGGAAGAAATTGGTGTTAGAAACTCTTACCCAAGAGGCTATGGAGGAGGAATTGGCTTGGAGGTCTTCAATGGGGGTTGGAGAAGAAGAACGAAGTGAAAATTTATGAAATCCCGTAAGTGTATTCTGTTTTGGGGCTTTTTAAAATAATTGGGCGAAAATGTTCACTGCGATCGCGGACAAGGGATTGCGATCGCGGAGTTAGCTGGGTTTCACTCTCTGCGATCGCGGAGAGAGGATTGCGATCGCGGAGAAGCTGGACAGCACTCTCTGTGATCGCGGAGAGAAGAATGCGATCGCGGAGCATCAGGATCTCCTACACTGTGATCGCGGCCCCACCAATGCGATCGCGTAAGGCATCAGACCCCTCCCCCACTCTCAACTCTATGCGATCGCAGCTCCACCTTTGCGATCGCATATACTAAGCTACCAGACACCAGAAAATCAACCAAAACACCAGATGTTTCCCACTTTTTACACCCCGTTAGCTACCCGAAACTCACCCGAGCCCTCGGGTCTCAAAACCAAAAACACACACAACTATCAAATCATCCTACGAACTTATTCAAGCTTTCGAATCGCCAATATCATCAAAATCAATGGATTAAACCCCAAAACTCATAGAATTTTTCTTAAAATTTCATAATGCTTAATTATTCCAATTTTGATCCGAATCACGTCATTTCAAGTCCGTTTTACACCAAATTTTACAGATAAGTCACATAACATATATTAAACCTGTTCCGGGCTCCGAAACCATAATACGGGCCCGGTATCACAGATTTCAAATCAAATTTCATTTTTAAAAGTCCTTATTATTTCCAGAAAACAATTTTCTTTAAAAATTCATTTCTCGGGCTTGGGACCTCGGAATTCGATTCCGGGCATACGCCCAAGTCCCATATTTTCCTACGGACCCTCCAGGACTGTCAAATCACGGGTCCGGGTCCGTTTACCAAAAATGTTGACCAAAGTCAACTGTATTCAATTAATTACTACAAATTCAACTAATTATCAAGTTTTTCACATAAGGCTTCCCGGCTACGCGCCTGGACTGCGCACGCACATCGAGGTGAGATTAACGGAGGCTTTCGAGGCCTCGGAACACAGATTTATCTAGATATGCGCAGGATGACCTTTTGGGTTATCACAGTCTCCACCTCTAATATAAACGTTCGTCCTCGAACGGACATAGAAATGTACCTGAGTCTGGGAAAAGGTGGGGATAACGACTCCTCATATCGGACTCGGACTCCCAAGTAGCTGCCTCGGCAGGATGACCTCTCCACTGAACACGAACCGAAGGATAACACTTCGATCTCAAGTGACTAACCTGCCTAGCTAATACGGCTATCAGCTCCACCTCATAAGTCAGATCCTTGTCCAACTGGACACCGCTGAAGTCAAGAAAATGATATGGATCTGCAATATACCTCCGGAGCATAGATACATGAAACACTGGATGCACGGCTGATAAATGCGGTGGCAAGGCAAGTCTGTAGGCCACCTCTCCCAGCTTTCCAAAATCTCGAATAGACCAATGTACCTAGGGCTCAACTTTCCCTTCTTCCCGAACCTCATCACGCCCTTCATAGGCGACACTCTAAGAAACACATGATCACCCACCATGAAAGCCAAATCTCAAACTCGGCGATCCGCATAACTCTTTTGCCTGGACTGAGCTGTACGAAGTCTATCCTGAATAATTTTCACCTTGTCCAGGGCATCCTGGACCAGCTCGAAACCCAACAATCTAGCCTCTCCCGGCTCAAACCATCCAACTGGAGACCGACACCGTCTACCATACAATGCCTCATACGGAGCCATCTGAATGCTCGACTGATAATTGTTGTTGTAGGCAAACTCATCTAAACGCAAAAACTGGTCCCATGAACCACCAAAATCAATGACACATGCCTGCAACATATCCTCCAAGATCTGAATAGTACGCTCGGATTGTCCGTCCGTCTGAGGATGAAATGTTATGCTCAACTCAATCTGTGTGCCCAACTCTCACTGAAATACTCTCCAGAAATGGGAGGTAAACTGGGTACCTCAGTATGATATAATGGATATGGGCACACCATGCAACCTAACAATCTCTCTTATGTAAATCTTTGCCAACTTCTCTACTGAATACGACACTGATACTGGAATGAAATGCGCTGACTTGGTCATCCTATCCACAACAACCCAAACTGCATCAACCATCCTCTGAGTCCGTGGGAGCCCAACTACAAAGTCAATGGTGATGCGCTCCCACTTCCACTTAGGAATCTGAATCTGTTGCATCAACCCACCGGGTCTCTGGTGCTCGTACTTCACCTGCTGATAGTTCAAGCACCGAGCTACATAAGCTACAATATCCTTCTTCATTTTGCGCCACCAATAATGTTGCGCAAGTCCTGGTACATCTTTGCGGCGCCCGGATGAATGGAATACCGGGAACTATGGGCCTCCTCAAGTATCAACTCACGAATACCCTCAACATCGGGTACACAAATGCGGCCCTGCATCCGCATAACTCCCTCATCATCAACCGTAACCTGTTTGGCACCTCCGTGCCGGACTGAATCTCTAAGAACACATAAATGATGATCATCATACTGATTGACTCGAATACGGTCATACAATGAATAACGGGCCACAGTATGGGCCAAAACACTGCCAGTCTCAGAAACTTCCAATCTCACAAATCGATTGGCTAGGGCCTGAACATCCAAAGCAAGAGGTCGCTCTCCAACTGATAAATAGGAAAGACTACCCATGCTGACTGACTTCCGGCTCAAAGCATCGGCCATCACATTGGCCTTCCCCGGATGATAAAGAATGGTAATATCATAATCCTTCAGCAACTCTAACCACATTCTCTGCCTCATGTTCAACTCCTTTTGCTTAAACAAGTATTGCAAACTCTTGTGATCAGTGAATACCTCACACGGTACCCCATACAAATAGTGCCTCCAAATCTTCAACGCATGAACAATAGTTGCAAGCTCCAAGTCATGAACTGGATAGTTCTTCTCATGAATCTTCAACTGACGAGAAGCATAGGATATAACCTTGTCGTTCTGCATCAACATTGCGCCAAGCCCAACCCGTGAAGCATCACAATACACGGTATACGGTCCGGATCCTGAGGGCAATACTAACACTGGTGTCATGGTCAAGGTTGTCTTGAGCTTCTGAAAGCTCGCCTCACACTCCTCGGACCATCTGAACTGAACACCTTTCTGCATCAACTTGGTCATCAGGGCTGCTATAGATGAAAACCCCTCCACGAACCGGCGATAATTGCCTGCTAGGCCTAAGAAGCTCCGAATCTCTGTAGCTGAAGTGGGTCTAGGCCAATATCTAACTGCTAAAACCTTCTTCGGATCCACCTGAATGCCCTATGTCGACACAACATGGCCCAAGAATGCCACAGAACTCAACCATAACTCGCACTTAGAAAACTTGGCATACAACTGCCGATCTCTCAGAGTCTGAAGGACGACTCTGAGGTGCTGCTCATGCTCTTCTCGACTACGGGAATAAATCAAGATATCATCTATAAACACGATCACGAATGAGTCCAAATAAGGCCTGAATACCCGATTCATCAGCTCCATAAATGCAGCGGGGGCATTAGTCAACCCAAAGGACATCACCAAAAACTCATAGTGCCCATAACGAGTACGAAAAGCTGTCTTAGGCACATCAGAAGCCCTAATCCTCAACTGATGGTAACCAGATCTCAAGTCTATATTGGAAAACACTGTAGCACCCTGAAGCTGGTCAAATAGATCATCAATCCTTGGCAAAGGATACTTGTTCTTAATGGTAACCTTATTCAATTGCCGGTAGTCAATGCACATCCTCATAGAACCATATTTCTTCTTCACGAACAACACGGGAGCACCCCAAGGAGAAACACTAGGCCTGATGAAGCCTTTATCCAACAAATCCTGTAATTGTTCCTTTAATTCCTTCAACTCTGGCGGAGCCATACGATACGACGGAATAGAAATAGGCTGAGTGCCCTCATCTACCTCAATACAGAAGTCAATATCCCTGTCGGGTGGCATACCCGGCAGGTCAGCAGGGAATACCTCTGGAAACTCACGAACTACGGGCACAGACTCCAGGGAAGGAACCTCGGCACTAGAATCACGAACATAGGCCAGATAGGCCAAACAACCCTTCTCGACCATGCGCCGAGCCTTCATATAAGAAATAACTCTACCAGAAGAATGGCTAGGAGTCCCCCTCCACTCCAAATGAGGTACCACTGGCAAAGCCAAGGTCACTGTCTTGGCATGAAAGTCCATAATAGCATAATAGGGGGATAACCAATCCATCCCCAATATAACATCAAAGTCAACCATATTAAGAAGCAAAAGATCAACCTGAGTCTCTAGACCACCAATAACTACTAAGCAAGCACGGTAGACTCGATCCACCACTATAGAATCACCCACCGGTGTAGACACATGCACAGTAGTACTCAATGAATCACGGGGCATGCTCAAATAAGGGGAAAAATATGAAGACATATAGGAGAATGTAGAACTCGGATCAAATAACACTGAAGCCTCTCGGCTGCAAACTGAAACTGTACCTGTAATAACTGCATCAGAAGCCTCAGCATCAGGACGAGCAGGAAAAGCATAACATCGGGGCTGAGCCCCTCCAACCTGCACATCTCTAGGTCTACCTGCTACGGGCTGACCTTTACCTCACATGGCCTGCCCTCCACCTCTATGAGTCTGACCTCCACCTCTAGCACCACGAACACCACCCCCATCTGGCTGAGGGGTGGGGGTGCACCTACTGCGGGGACCATGGCGCGAGTACCCTGATACTGAGAACTGCCAGAAGCCCTGGGGCAATACCTCGCAATGTGCCCATGAACACCACAAGAATAACAAGGTCTCTGCTAATGTGGCTGATGACTCTGGAACTGTCCCTAACGACCCTGATAACCACCCTGGTAGCTCTGAATTGGCGGTGCACTGATAGGTGCTGGTGGTGCACTAATAGGAGCTGGCGGTGCACGGTGAGATACCTGAAGTGCTGACTGAAAGGGTCGGGGTGGATGACCCCTACTGAAAGAATCCCTGCCTCCGGATGAGGCTCCACTGAATCTACCAAAGTGAAGGGGCTTCTTGTCAGCCCCCTGACCACCTCCCTGTGACAAAATCATCTCAATCCTCCTGGCCACATCGGCCGCATCCTGGAATGAAATATCGGTACCTGACTCCCTGGCCATCTGGAGTCTGATGGGCTGAGCTAAACCCTCAAAAAATCTCTGCACTCTCTCACGATCAGTGGGAAGTATCATAAGTGCGTGCCTAGCTAGAGTGACGAACCTGGTCTCGTACTGGGTAACAGACATAGACCCCTGCTGGAGGCGCTCAAACTGCCTCCGAAGATCCTCTCGCTGAGTAATGGGAAGAAACTTCCCCAAGAATAGCTCGGAGAACTGAGCCCAAGTCAAAGGTGCAGATCTAGCTGGTCTGGTCAAGCAATAATCTCTCCACCAAGTCTTAGCTATGCCAGATAACTGAAAAGTAGCAAAGTCAACTCCATTGGACTCCACTATGCCCATGTTTCGAAGAACCTCATGAAAACTGTCCAAGTAATCCTGTGGATCCTCCAACGGTGCACCAGTAAAAGTAGCAGCGAATAACTTGGTGAACCGATCCAGCCTCCATAGAGCATCTGCTGACATAGCTGCACCCTCGGCTGTCAGTGCCATAATACCCGGTTGAACTACTCCAGCTGTCTGAGGTGTTGGAGTCTGAAACTGAGTGGCAACCTGCTCTGGGGTATCAATAACAGGAGTCTGGGTCCCTCCCCAGCTTAAGATCCAGCTGGTGCAGTAGGAAGAAGACCGGCCTGAGAAACACTCTCCATGAGTCCCACTAAGCGGACTAGAGCGTCCTGAAGCACTGGGGTAGCTATGAACCCCTCTGGGACCTGCGTTGGTCCAACTGGGACTGTCGGAGTTGGGACCTCCTCGTCAGACTCGACCTAAGGGTCCTCCACTGGGGCTGCTGAGCTAGGCTGAGCCCGGCCTCGGCCTATAGCATGACCTCGTCCTCGACCTCGACCCCTCGTAGGAGTTGTGGTAGGAGTGTTGGGATGCTGAGCGGAACCAAGGGAAGCACGCGTTCTCGCCATCTGCGAGAGAGTAATTAGAAACTCAATTAGTATTTAGAATTCAATTGGCACGACAGAGAATGAAAGATGTGAAGTTATTCCTAACTTTGCAGCCTTTGGGGGATAAGTACAGACGTCTCCGTACCGATCCCTCAGACTCTACCAAGTTGTCCGTGAGTTGTGAGACCTAAGCAACCTAGAGCTCTGATACCAACTTGTCACGACCTGGAATCCCACCTTTGGGCCATGACTGCGTCTAACGTTGAACCCGCTAGACAAGCCAACGTACACAATTTCATTTACGTACTAACATTAAAATACAAAAATAAGTAAATCATCTAATATTCTTTTTTTTCAAATGCGGAAGCAGATAATTTCTGAAATAACATAACACACCAATAATGCGAATGTTTTACAATAGCCCAGTACCTGGAGTCACTAACTCACGAACTAACTAAGAAGTTACTAAATACAAAGTCTGAAGAAATAATACATATTGTCTTAGAACTACAAAAAAAATAAGACAGAATTGAAAGATAAGGAAAGAGGAGACGCCAAGGCCCACGGACGTCTACGGGTCTACCTTGTAATCACCGAAGTGGACTGAAGAATGTTCCCTAAATAAGTGTCCACCGAGTACAACTGTGGGATCTACACAACATAGAGAAGTGCAGGTGTAGCATCAGTACAACCGACCCCATGTACTGAGAAAGTGCCGATCCTAACCCCGGCCGAAGTAGTAGCGAGGCTAGACACGACGACGATAATCTACCTGTACAGTTCTACCAAAAATATAGCAAGGAAGTGACAATAATTTAACAGATGAGCAAGGGATACGGGGACAAGTAAGGGGCAACGGGTAATCAGCAAAATGAGATGTTGAATACAACAAATAAACAGATAAATGAATGGCACGGCATCACCCTTCGTGCTTTACTCTCGTCCTCACTATGCAACAGGTAAATATATATGAAATGTTTGCAATAATAAATGAAATGAATGGCACGACATCACCCTTCGTGCTTTAATCTCTTCCTCATTGTGCAATAATAAATGAAGGAATGATATGAATGAATGGCACGGCATCACCCTTCGTGCTTTACTCTCTTCCTCACATTGCGATGAATAAATAATGAATGGTATGAATGAATGGCACGGCATCACCCTTCGTGCTTTACTCTCTGCCTCACATTGCGATAAATAAATAATAAATGGTATGAATGAATGGCACGACATCACCCTTCGTGCTTTACTCTCTTCCTCACATTGCGATAAATAAATAATAAATGGTATGAATGAATGGCACGACATCACCCTTCGTGCTTTACTCTCTTCCTCACATTGCGATAAATAAATAATGAATAGTATGAATGAATGGAACGGCATCACCCTTCATGCTTTACTCTCTTCCTCACATTGCGATAAATAAATAATGAATGGTATGAATTAATGGCACGGCATCACCCTTCGTGCTTTACTCTCTTCCTCACCAAAGTAATCAACAACAATTCACAAACTTGGCAAGGAAATCAATTAACGGAATTCAATTCATAACCACCGACAAGGGGGATAACAACCAAAGTCAAACACATTTGCCCGGCAAGGGTCTCAGCTATAACCAATTCCTTACGAAGACATAACTTCCCAAAGAACTACTTCATATCACGATAATCATTGAGGCAATAACATGGAATTAAGCAAAACGGACTCACGGGCATACTTTGACACACAATGCATAGGTACTCGTCACCTTACCTATGCATTGAACATGATGACCACATAACACAAAGGGCACAATACCTATTCCCTCACCAAAAGTTAGGCAAGACACTTACCTCGGTCCAAAAATGCAATCAAGCCTCTAATACCGCCTTTTCTTTAGAATCCGACTCCGAATCGATAATATCTAGGCATAATTAACTCAATAATATCAATAATGACTCATTAACACAGTCCCATAGCCTAATTATACAATTTCTAGCATTCTTCCAAAAATACCAAAATTTGACCTCGGGCCCGCTTGGTCCAAACACGAGGCTCGGACCAAAACCCGATCACCCATACCCCTACGAGTTAGAATATATAATTTGTTTTGAAATTCGACACCAAATTGGGCTTGAATTACCCAAATATCCCAAAAAACCTAACTCTACCCAAAACCCCTAATTTCTACTTTGATTCTAGGATTTTAGGCCTAGATTCTAGTGTTTGTTGAAGAAAAGTGGAAGACATTGGTGTTAAAAACTCTTACCCAAGAGGCTATGGAGGAGGAATTGGCTTGGAGGTCTTCAATGGGGGTTGGAGAATAAGAAGGAAGTGAAAAATTATGAAATCCCGTAAGTGTATTCTGTTTTGGGGCTTTTTAAAATAACTGGGCGAAAATGTTCAGTGCGATCGCGGACAAGGGATTGCGATTGCGGAGTTAGCTGGGTTTCACTCTCTGTGATCGCGGAGAGTGGATTGCGATCGCGGAGAAGCTGGACTGCACTCTCTGCGATCGCGGAGAGAAGAATGCGATCGCGGAGCATCAGGATCTCTTACACTGCGATCGCGGCCCCACCAATGCGATCGCGTAAGGCATCAAACCCCTCTCCCACTCTCAACTCTATGCGATATCAGCTCCACTTTTGCTATCACATAGACTAAGCTACCAGACACAATAAAATCAACCAAAACACCAGATGTTTCCCACTTTTTACACCCCGTTAGCTACCCGAAACTCACCTGAGCCCTCGGATCTCAAAACCAAAAACACACACAACTCTCAAATCGTCCTACGGACTTATTCAAGCTTTCGAATTGTAAAAATATCATAACTCAATGGATTAAATGCCAAAACTCGTAGAATTTTTCTTAAAATTTCATAAGGCTTAATTATTCCAATTTTGATCTGAATCACGTCATTTCAAGTCCGTTTTACACCAAATTTCACAGATAAGTCACATAACATATATTAAACCTGTTCCGGGATCCGGAACCATAATACGGGCCCGGTATCATATTCGATTCGATTCTGGGCATACGCCCAAGTCCCATATTTTCCTACGAACCCTCCAGGACCGTCAAATCACAGGTCTGGGTCTGTTTACCAAAAATATTTACCAAAGTCAACTGTATTAAATTAATTACTACAAATTCAACTTATTATAAAGTTTTTCACATATGGCTTCCCGGCTACGCGCCCGGACTGTGCATACACATCGAGGTGAGATTAACGGAGGCTTTCGAGGCCTTGGAACACAGATTTAGCTATATATACACAGGATGACCTTTTGGGTAATCACACTTCCAACCCCTCATCTCTCTAATGACCTCTCCTTCTCTCTAGACCCTTCTGGAGACTTTCGTCTCTTCAAGTTTCGATGAACTCCTTCATCTTCTCCGGCCAACCCTTTGTCAGAGACCTTGAAGTCGTCGTCCTCTTGCCTCTCATGGTTCTCCTATGCCGGTGGTGTCGTCCCTAAGGCCCTCAAAAGGGCGAGAACCCGTTGCTTACACCCCTGGTGTGCGTGTTCACTTTAAGCCTCCAAAGCTTGATTCTGAGGAAGGCTATGACCTCTGAGGCTCAAGCCATTACTGTTCGAGGTTCCTTTTCATTCTCTCACAGGTTTTCTGTAAAACCCTAACATGTGAAACTTCCTGTTCTTTTAGATCTACACTAGATCCGGGTTTATTACTAGTATTATTACATTTTTTCTCAAAGGTTTTCCATTTTTAAACAAGTTTTTCACTTAGGGTTTCTGAAACTTCTTCTTCAAACGATTGCTCAAAGTTCAAGTGACTTTCTCACATTGCTTAAACGTTTTATCACCTTTAATCATGATTTACAATGTTAAAATTTTGTTTTAACACCGTGCTCTAGGTCCTTAGTATGTCTTTTCTTTCGATTTGTATGTGTGTCTGTTTCCCATGAATAATTCATGTTTCTTCGTGATTATTGCTTCACTATGCTATTGGGTCTTTGGTTTTATTGTTTCTTATGCTTGAATCAGTACTGTCTTGAATCCTTGAATGATTGTAAGTAGTACTATATTGATTTCCATATGTTGATTCTGAATATCTCTTTAGATACATGAGAACTTCCCTTAATTAGTATCAATTTCGAATCCCTGATTTTTATTGTGGATACTCTTACTGATTTCCGACTATTTTCCTTGTTTGTACAACTTTAAATTATTCTATTACCTTATTATATGTTTGACTGCACTATTAATTGATTGTTACTGTTATTTCTTCAATTAGACCCTAAGTACCTAACCCTAATTGTTTATGTTGTACTTGCAACGTTTGAATTATTCCCTTATACCCCCGCTATGTGAATTATTTCCTTATTTGTCACCTATTCCTTACCTTTGAAATGATTCCCTTAATTAAGGGAAGACTTGGGTTGACTCTTATTTTACTGATTCTGAGCTTTTACCAATTACTAAACAAATTGATTCTTTCCTTATTAATCCTGAACTAGTCCTCTTTGCCTAATGTGACTCTTTACCGTTTGAATTAAATCCCTTGACTTAAAGGGTTACTTGGTTTAATTCCCTAACTAATTGATTCCAATTTCCTTAAACTGTGATTCCTACCTTATTCTACTACTTGTTTTTCAACTATAAATACTAGAACCTTTCAATAACATGAAAAAGAACAAGACACACTGTTCTAATCTCTCTATTACACACACACACATATTGTCTTGCTTCTTTTGCTGTTACTTGCAACTCAGTTGGCTGCAAGCCAACACTGAGTGATTCTATTGTGTTATTGCTCTGTTGCCCTATTGTTCTGTTGCATCTACACACCACTGTTCTGCCTCTTTTTCACTTTGCTGCTCTTCATTTCTCTCATTCAACTGGTATGGTTTCAGTTTAAGCCTACAGCATCTAAAACAATATGTTTCTGTTTATATTAAGACTCCTTCTATGTATCTTATTCTTCTACTTATGGTTCTAATGTTTGCCTCGCAATTAGCATGTCTAGTTTGTCTATGTGATCTCTCTTTCCCTTTAGTTCAGTATGTTTATTTTGTCTATATGATCTCTCTTTCCCTTTAGTGTAGCATGTTTATTTTTTCTATGTGATCTCTCTTTCCCTCTATGTTTAGCATGTCTACTTGTCTATGTGATCTCTTTTCCCCTTCAGTTCAGGATGTCTAGTACTTTTCTTATATGTTCTATTATGAATCTGCCTTACCCCCCCCCCCCCTGATTACTGACACTACAAGCATGTACTCATGATACCTAGTTACTATGTAATCCTGAACCTTTCCTTTGAACCTAATGTGTAACTCTGTCTGGCACTCCCTCAATCTAGTGTTATTAAACTCTTTGGCATGAACATTTGTGATAGATTATTGATGTAACTAGTTAAGTTCTGAAAGACTTCTCTGATGTTAACTTATGTGCAACTATGCTTTCACAGGTGTATTACTTGTCCTCAATTCCCTTTTCCTTGTTTGTGTTTGTTTCCTGAACTATGTATGCTGTCTAAGTTGCTGATTGGCCTATCTCTTTTCCTCTTCAAACTAGTTTCATAAAACAAACTCTTATGCTATTCTCTAAAGCTATTTTTTCAAAACAATTATGTCAGAAAACTCTTTTCAACTCAACTCCTTCTGAAAACTCTGAGCACATCTCACTACTCCTAGTTTCTAAGTTCAGCCCCCTTCGTGTGAGCATTGCCTTGGGGACCATTGAGTACCCATTGAACTCTGACACACAAGGCTGGAATTCCACACTGCACCTACTAATTCCTGGTTAGGGTACCCGGGGTGTGAGCACTGCCTGGGATCCTCTAAGGTCCTTAGGAACTCTGACACACCTGGTTATAAAGGGTCATTCCATATGGCATTGTTGGATCTGGAGACTTGGGCCTACTGTTAGGCTCCCTATAGTGTAACTTCTTAATTTTCCTATTTACTTATGTAACTTCTTAATTTTCCTATTAATTGTAAAAACGACTCTGGGGTTGGATAGTGAAATGGGTGGGGTTATGCATGCTTAGTATAGATATGGGTATAAATCATGCTTATAGATTTATTTTATATATGTGTAATATCCACCATGCTTAGGAATATATGGAATTCATGCATTAGATACCCTAATGTTTAGTTTTATTTATTTTAGCATCCCCAGCGTACTCATATCCACTTATAAAGCATGTTCCTAGTTAAGCAACAATAGAAATGGCTGCTATAATGTTACTCCCTCTGCATTTTCACAATTGCTTCATCTAGAAATCCTGTTTAGGGTTAAATAATAACATCAACTATTGAATCTTGCATTAGAAACCACGTTACCTTAGGATTTCATTCTAAGCATGCTCATGTTATCTATGCCAAAATCATGTGTTAAAAACATACTGCTGTGAACACTTAGAAATCCTGTATTAGGTTTCAGTAACTTAACAAGGAATTACATCTATGTACGTTCTATTTTCATTCAAAAAGAATATGCTAATGAATCTCGCTAAAAAGAATAGATTCTAATACTGAAAATGGTCATGCATATAGAACAGCATGCATAGGTTTGCATCATTCTACCACCTGCCTGCATTTAGATACCATGTTTCCAGGACCTGCATCCATACTTGTTTAAACTTTTAGCCTCGTAATAATAAAACAGACTCACCCTGTCTAGCTATTATTTTCTGAAACCAGGAAATATAATTGGAGTATTTTAATACGCTTAGGCAAACCTTAGGTGTTAACACTTGTTAAAACTGGAAAACTATTCCTCTTTGTGTATTGTCTGGCTAATTACAGATAAGAAATCAATAGTTTGAAAAATAGTAAAAATCCTTTCTCTGAAACTCTGTGATAACACTGCCTCATTACTGTATTCACGCCTAGACATCATGCCTTAGGTTCTGAAATTTAAGACCTCATTTGTGGTTGAGTCGTGCTAATTATGTGTACAACTTGTGGAGAAATACTTGAGCCTCATATCTGCCTTTATGTTCTTCCCTGTATTTGCAGTCCTAATTGTTTTATTTTGTCGTTTAGAATTTTGTCCTTTTAACCTAGGGGTTCAGCCTAGTACTCACCCTCTAGGAATAGTAGTCCCTAACTTCCTCCAGGACTGATAGGATGGGACGGGTAATAGCACGCAATCAGTTTCGTGACCAACATGCATTTTAAATACCTTCGCGGGGTGGGAAAGGGTAGAATATGGATGTGATGACTGATGCGTTAATACCACGTGTAGCTCTGCCTATCGGGTATTGCATTGATGTGATCCATATTACTTTAAACCTAGGACGTCTTTTCTCAAATATTTACTTTTTGATTTCTTTCAACTTTCGATAAAACTTCAATATTTGTTTGAAATCCCCTCTTACGCGAGCCTTACCTGTTATTTGCTTATTGGTCTAAATTCACGAAAACTATTTGGCCGGGAACCACAGTTGTGGATCCTAAGGGGTTCCTAATACCTTCCCCTTGGGATAACTTCAAGCCCTTACCCAATCTCTGGTAATGCAAACTAGTCTTATGAGTTAACTAATCTAGGTGCCCTAACGCACCATAAAAATCGTTAGGTGGCGACTCTTCCTTTTAACCCTTTTCCTTCAAAAGGAGTTGTCCAAAATGTCATAAACCCGATCTCTCTGCTTTAAGAGGGGGAAAAGGGGGCGCGACAGCATGGCTACCTTGCTGGGCATTTACCAGGCTTTTACCATTGCAAATTGTTTCGTGAATTTAGACCTTTAATTTTGTTTAAATGTTTGCATCCTTTCCTCTTCCCTATTACATGCCGTTAATTTTTTACTTCTTTCAAATATTGCTCATGAACAGAACTAACATGTCTCTTTGTTTCCCTTTTGTAATTGCTTTCAATCATAACTGTTGTATTTACCGCCTTTCTTAACGTGCAAATACATGATTATCTGTTTAAATGCTTATTTATTGCATATCATGCTCGACATTCATACTCCACTCGTGCCAAACAAAATACTATAGCAATGCTTACAATTAGTGGTTGCACTATTCCTATATTACTACCCCTTAAATTTGGAAAGGCGTATTTGCGGTAAAACTAGTCGATCAGCGGTGCAGTCGACAGTTCTGTGCCTTCCCCCTTAAGTTGTCCGCTCAAAGGTACCAGTCTAAAACCCCATAGAAACCTTACTCAATTATATTGTTTCATGCATTATGGTCAAACTTAGCCATGTTAACGTGTTGTCCCCACAATAGCCTTTAAGACAGCCTTGTCCAAAGTCCACTGGGTTTTCCTAGAACCCAAACGGACACCCTCACGCGTTGTGCATTTATTTGGAGAACTAAATGCTTCCTGCTAATTATTGGTGTTAAATAGTCGATTCTGGTGGGGGTAAAGGGCCTAACGTTGTCTGTTTTGCAGAAAATGAGGCATGAAGTCCCCAGATTCGGCATGGTCGCCAATATTCACCCTAGGCTGCTAAATTGGTGGGAAGACCTCCACTCTAGTGACAAAACTCTCGTCAAAAAACACCTGGGCAATCTATCATCTCTTCTAGATATCCAGCCAAACAAAATGATGATAGAGGCCGCTACTCTGTTTTGCGACTGCGATAGGTTCATGTTCCATTTTGGGAATCTTGAATTGACACCTTTATTAGAAGAGATAGGAGGATTGGCCGGTCTAGCTTGGGAATCTCCGGGGTTGCTGATGCCTGAAAATCGCACGGGCAGGGGTTTCCTCAAAATAATGGGTTTGAAGAAAAATCCAGAATTGGTGTGTCTAAAGGATTCATACGTCCCTTTCGACTATTTATATGAAAGGTACGGTCACAGCAAATCGTACCGCACCTACCAAGATGAGTTTGCCATCACCTCTCTAGGACATATCCATCGCCGAGTGTTCGTGCTTATGGTGTGCTTTTTGGGTTTGATTGTGTTCCCAATGAAGAAGGAAAGAATCCCTACTAGGTTGGCCATGGTAACTAAGACACTAATGGAAGGGATAGACGGGCAGGACTTCAGCATTGTGCCCATGATCGTCGCAGATATATATTGGGCCCTAGAAATGTGTCAACGAGGAGCAAGTCATTTCGAAGGTTTCAACTTATTACTCCAGCTATGGCTCATAGAACATCTGCAAAAAGGTGAATACCAACAAGACATCCATCGAAGGATTTAGGATGACCATATCGCTTTTCATCACCCAAGCGAATGAACTATATTCCCGACATGTTCGCTCAGCCGTAGAATGCCGAAGGATGGGTTGAGTTATTTGGTAATTTAATCGAGGATCAGGTTCAATGGATGTTTGAGTGGTTTCCGACAGACGAGTTCATCATTCGGTCCCGAGACGCTTCATTTCTGATACGGATTGGTCTGAGGGGGACATACCCTTACGTTCCTCTCCGAGTTATGAGGCAAGCAGGTAGAAGGCAGGTTATACCTAAGGTTGAGAAAATAAGCCATCTTCAAGCAGACTTCCAGAATGATGATAGCCCTCACAAGTGCCAAGCTCAGCACCTATGGCACTGCAGGATTAGGCTCGAAAAGGACACCATCGATCCAGACAGGTATCACACCAGTTGCACTCCTTTATATCTTGGTTGGTTAGAGGAAGATCTGGGTGGTCAAATCGAGGCGGGGTTCGTTCGAGGTCACCGGGTTATAGACAAAAAGGCTGAAGCACAAGTCAAGTACAACCAACTGCGCAAAAGGATCCGTGAATGTAAGGATGATCACCACAAGATACATGATTCCAACAAAAGGTTGATCGAGGAATAGAAGGACATGGCTGTCAGCGCCAACTAGAGGTTGAGTTACTTGGAGCAAGGTATAGTTGAACTGGAGGAGAAATTCATCAAAAGGATCGAGACCTGCCAAAAGGCTGAGGGAGCTGAAAGGGGATACTTAGCCAGAACTTACCTACTGCTGGGACTTTGCGAGTTGGGAAAGCTGATCGAGGGAAGCAAGAATGCCGAATCTGGGGAAGGTCCTTCTGAGACCAAGTAGATAGGGGTGTCTTCTTTCTTCATTAATGTAATAAGGCCTATGGCCATTAGTGCCTTTTATTTTCGCATATTTAGAGTCGTCTTAAAGAATTGTCTATTTTCTATCAATAAAATGAGGCATTTAGCATTTTAAGTTCTCCGACTCAATTTGTCGCTAGGCCTACCTCGGGTACAAAGAGGTCCCCAACTTAGGATACGCTTTACATTTCCGCATTACGAGTTTAATTTCTGCAATATTTTTCATAATCCTCACTGACTCGGTTACCTTTTGTTTTGTTTCTCTTTTAGTTATTATCCCCTTCCCCAAAGGTTAGTTCGTGCATTCTGTCATCATCCGCCTACCGCACAAGATCCAAAGGGCCTCCACCTACTCCTCCTCTCAGTCTTCCCAAAGGTAGAAATAAGGGCAAAGGTAAGATGGCAGAATCCAGCGGTATCAGGAAAGGCAATACGGTTGAACAGGTTTAGACTATTGAAGGCCGGGGTATTCAGGTTTTGCATGAGAACATGTCACCATTGGAACAGAAATTGTTGAAGTTTCAAGAGGAACTCGACCAGGTCCGGAACTGGCCAATCTCTCATTTTCCCTCAACATTCCTAACGTCAACCCTACACCACCACAAAATATCCCAAAACCACCAAATTACCCTGCACCTCACCATAACGCCACTTCCCCAAAGAACCAAACTCTCGCTGCACCATGCAACATTTGCCAAAACAACACTCCACCATCCATCCACGAACCTCAAAACCCCACGAAGGACCATTTCCATGCCTACAACTATCCCATCTACGTGGAAACTGTGACCCACTCCATTCCGCCTATCTCACATACATATGAATCTTATGGGAAGGACTTGCTTATCAAGAATCTGGCTGAGGAACTTAGAAAGCTGACTAGCCGAGTTCAGGGTATCGAGGGAGTCAAGGTAAATGAAGGTGTGAACTATGAAGATCTCTGTATACAACCTGATGTCGAACTACGTGAGGGATACAAACCTCCAAAGTTCGAGATGTTTGATGGCACTGGTGATCCGAGGGTCCATCTGAGGACCTACTATGATAAATTGGTTGGCGTAGGAAAAGACGAAAGGATCTGCATGAATCTGTTCATGAGGAGTCTGAAGGGGGACGCATTGTCTTGGTACATCATCCAAGACCCTAAGAAATGGTCAAACTGGGTAGGCATGGCAACAGACTTCATGGACAGGTTTAGATTCAATATAGAGAACGCACCAGATCTGTTCTACATCCAAAACTTGAAGAAGACACCCACAGAAACCTTTCGCGAGTATGCTACTCGTTGGAGGTCGGAAGCTACTAAAGTCAGACCTGCTTTAGAGGAGGAACAGATGAACAGGTTCTTTTTCCGAGCTCAGGACCCACAATATTATGAACGGCTAATGATGGTTGAAGGCCACAAGTTCTCTTGCATTATCAAATTGGGAGAGCGAATTGAAGAAGGTATCAAGAACGGTATGGTTACAAATTTTGAAGCTTTGCAAGACACTAACAAAGCTTTACAGTCTGGTGGTGTGTCTAAGAAGAGAGACGTGGGAGCCGTAATGGTTGCACAACAAGCCAAATCCCCACCCAAATACCAAGTCTACCAACATCTCCCTTCATATATCAGCCCACCCCGAACTACCAAGCACCCTCACCTTCCTACCAAGATCCGCCGCCCACATACCAATCTCCACCACCCACATATCAACCTACCCCACATAGATATTCACAACCCGCCCCTGTCTACAACACCTATAATTCCCAGCCACCTTACTATCAATCACCCCCAACCCGTTAAAACTTCCCTAGGCCTCGCCCAAACTTTGATCGTCGCCCTCCAAAACAATATACCGCCATAGCCGAGCCCATCGACCAGTTGTATGAAAAACTCAAAGCTACTGGTTACGTTACACCTATCCCAGCTGCCGCCACTGAGAACCTTTCTCAGTGGGTTAACCCAAACAAATCCTGTGCATACCATTCTGGCATGAAAGGGCACACCATCGAAGAATGCCTCTCTCTGAAAGATAAGATACAGACCCTCATTGATACCAAGATTATTGTGGCAAAAGATCCCGCTCCGAATGTCCGCAATAACCCTTTACCAGACCATAAGGGTGGAGGTATCCATATGATTGAAGTAGATGATGATTGGGATCCCGAGGGGTCAATCGGGTTGATCGCAGAAGGCGATGACCCAAAGAAACCTGCAGTCACTCTCAACCCAATCATAGTACAGATTCATCCGTCTGAGAATGCCGAGGTGAATATGTCTATCCCATTTGAGTTTGAAGCAGCACTGCCTGCAAAGGCGAAGGAGCCAATGCCAATTGAAGTTGAGTTTGTATCTCCAGCAAACGCACCAGCACCACTCGAGGTTGCAGTCCTGCCACCCCTAACATACACTCCAGTTGAAGTAAGAATGACCACGCCAATTCCAGTAGCAATGTCAACCACACCACCTTTCTATTCAGATGCTATCCCTTGGGATTATACAGCCGAGGCAAGAAGGAAAGGTAAAAACAGGTTTGAGAAAGTCATCGCAACACAGGGTATGACGAGAACTGGTAGAGTCTATAGCCCTGAGCATCTGGCCGAGTCAAGAAAGCAAGCTGCCAACCGCTCTCCCCTCATTGAAACAGGTTCCGATGATCTTTGGAGGAAAATACAGGCTAAGGAGTATTCGGTCATCGACCAACTAAACAAGACACCAGCGCAGATCTCTATTCTCTCTTTGCTGCAGAATTCTGAGACGCACAGAAATGCTTTACTAAAAGTGTTGAGCGAAGCATACGTGCCGAACAACATCACCAGTGGAGAAATGGCCAATATGGTGGGACAGGTACTAGAAAGTCACAAAATTACTTTTCATGAAGACGAGTTACCACCTGAGGGATTGGGACATAACAAAGCATTGCACATCACCGTGCAATGTGAAGATCATTTCATCACGAGGATCTTGATCGATGGAGGTTCCAGTCTTAACATTTGTCCGTTGATAACACTCAAGAAATTGGGTAAAGGGCTACACGAGATAAGAGAGGGAGCAATCAACGTAAAAGCTTTCGACGGGTCTCAAAGAGCTACCATGGGGGAAATCAGTCTATGCCTACAGATGGGACCAACCTGGTTCGAAGTGGACTTCCAAGTAATAGACGTGACGGCATCTTACAACTTGTTGTTAGGGCGACCCTGGATCCATGTTGCTGGGGTCGTCGCATCAACACTACATCAGGCGGTGAAATTCGAGTGGAACCACCAAGAGGTAATCATCCACGGCGATGGTAGCAACCCTATCTACAGTCGCCAGACTATCCCTGTGATTGATGGAAAGAGAAAACTAGGTGGAGGAACTTATCACCAAATTGAGCGAGTCAATGCCATTGACAAAGACAAACGGTGGGATAGCAAGATCGAGAGCATCCTGAACTAGGGAGGATACGATCCAGGTAAAGGTCTCGGTAAGAACCTCCAAGGCATCACGAAGCCCATAAAACTCAAGAAACATGGTACTACTTTCGGTCTAGGGTACGAGTATACATGGGAAGAATTCAGAAACTGGTCGCCGCCATGGCAGGGTAATCACTACCTTCTGGATCAGCCTATACCTCATCTGGAGCAGACCTTCAAGCACGCCGACATTATCTATGGATCAAATGAAGAGGAAGCACTTACAGCAATGAGGAATTTGTTTTTGGAAGACGACGACATGGATTGCTGTGTTGTTCTCGAGGAGGAGGGAGAGGAAGGCCCTTCCGTACAGGCAGTAAGCGAGGGAGCATATCTCAAGAACTGGTCTATCAGGACCACCAGAGCCCGTCGAGCCTCGGGGTAGCAAGGCTAAAAACAAGCATTATTTACTGTTTTATTTACTAAACAATTTTCCCTTTTCTGCATTTTTCAATTCCCGCCATAAGATCTTCAATGTTCAAAACAAGTTATTCAATTTATCAAAGAATTTTCCATTTCTTTATGAATCTGATATTCATTGTTATCATTTTCTCTCATTACTTTATCTATACAGCATTACTATTACCTTACTTGATGAACCGATGACTATGACGTGCAATGAGGCGACGCAACAAACAGACATTGATTCAGACAAAGACGATATACCCAACGAAATTGTTAAAGAGGTCAAAAACTTTGAAAATAGACCTAAGTCCAACTTGTATGAGACTAAGGTTGTCAACCTGGGAGATTCAGAAAACGTCAAGGAAACACGCATCAGTATCCATTTGTCACCGTCAGAGAAGAAAGAGTATACAGAGTTCCTAAAGGAGTATGAGGACATATTCGCCTGGTCATATAACGACATGACTGGTTTAAGTACGTCCATTGTGGTCCACAAACTGCCGACCGATCCAACATGTCCACCGGTAAAACAGAAGCTCAGAAAGTTCAAACCTGACATGAGTTTGAAAATCAAAGAAGAAGTTACTAAACAGATCAACGCTAGAGTTCTCCGGGTAGTTGAATACCCGACATGGTCAGCCAACATCGTACATGTGCCAAAGAAAGACGGGAAGGTTAGAGTCTGTGTCGATTATCGGGATCTCAATCGGGCCAGTCTGAAAGATGACTTTCCCTTGCCGAACATACACATTTTAATTGACAACTGCGCCAAATATGAGCTACAATCCTTCGTAGATTGATTCGCTGGTTATCATCAAATTTGGATGGATGAGGAAGATGCTAAGAAAACGGCATTCATCACGCCCTAGGGAATGTACTGTTACAAGATGATGTCGTTCGGTTTAAAGAATGCAGGGGCCACCTACATGAGGGCCATGACTACTATATTCCATGACATGATTCACAAAGAGATCGAGGTGTATGTGGACGACGTCATTATCAAATCAAAGAAAGTTGCTGATCATATGAAAGATTTAAGGAAGTTCTTCAACAGGTTGAGAAAATATAATCTGAAGCTGAACCCCGCAAAGTGTGCATTCGGGGTTCCTGCTGGGAAGTTGCTGGGATTCATTGTGAGCCGTCGGGGAATAGAATTGGATTCGTAAAAGATCAAAGCCATTCAAGAACTACCACCACCAAGAAACAAGAAAGATGTTATGAGCTTCTTGGGGAGGCTCAATTACATCAGCTGATTCATAGCACAGTCTACAGTCATCTGTGAGCAGATCTTCAAAATGTTAAAGAAGGACGCTGCAACTAAGTGGACCGAGGATTGTCAAAAAGCTTTCGACAGAATCAAGGAGTATCTATCCACACCGCCGGTCTTGGTACCACCTGAGTCAGGTACACCCCTGCTACTCTACCTTGCCGTACTAGATGGAGCGTTCGGTTGCGTTCTAGGGCAACATGACGAAACAAGAAGGAAGGAACAAGCTATTTATTATCTCAGCAAGAAGTTCACTCCATATGAGGCCCGGTATTCTTTGCTGGAACGCACTTGCTGCGCTTTGACTTGGATCGCTCAGAAGTTGAGGCACTACTTATGTGCCTACACAACATATCTCATATCAAAGATGGATCCATTGAAATACATCTTTCAGAAACCCATGCCCACTGGCAAGCTAGCCAAGTGGCAAATCCTATTGAGTGAGTTCGACATTATTTATGTGACTCAAAAAGCGGTCAACCATTAGCAGACCATCTTGCTGAGAATCCAGTGGACGGAGAATACGAACCCCTAAAAATGTATTTTCCTGATGAATAAGTATCATTCGTAGGAGAAGACATTACATAATCCTACGAAGGTTGGAGGATGTTCTTTGATGGCGCAGCAAACTTCAAAGGAGTCGGTATCGGAGCAGTCTTATTATCAGAAATAGGGCTCAACATGGCCATTGACATGAACGTCCAGGAGCTGTTAGTGATTGGTGAATCAGACTTATTGGTACATCAAGTACAAGGAGAATGGGCAACCAAAAATTCCAAGATACTACCCTATCTACATCACGTTCAGGAGTTGAGAAAGAGGTTCACAAAGATAGAGTTACGGTATGTCCCTAGAATCCAGAATGAGTTCGCCGATGCTCTGGCTACCTTGTCATCTATGATTCAGCATCCAAACAAAACTTTCATTGACCCCATTCCAGTGAAAATTCACAGTCAGCCGGCCTACTGTGCCCATGTTGAAGAAGAAGCAAACGGAAATCCTTGGTTTCATGACATCAAGGAATATTTGGCAAAAGGAGAATACCTAGAGCTTGCAAACTCCACTCAAAAGCGCACATTCCAGAGATTGTCTAACAATTTCTTTCACAGCAGAGGAATCCTGTATAGGAGGACTCCTGATTTGGGGTTATTAAGGTGCGTCGACGCAAAGGAAGCATCAAAACTATTGGAAGAAATTCATGTTGGGACCAGCGGTCCACATATGAGCGGGTTTGTATTAGCGAAGAAGATACTCCGAGCGGGTTACTTCTGGATGACCATGGAAACAGACTGCATCCAGTACGTCCGGAAGTGCCACCGTTTTCAGATACATGGAGATATGATAAAGGTACCTCCGAGTGAGCTTAACGCAACAAGTTCACCATGGTCGTTCGCCGCCTGGGGCATGGACGTCATTGGACATATCGAGCATGCCGCCTCTAACGGACACAGGTTTATTATGGTTGCCATTGATTATTTTACTAAATGGGTCGAAGCAGCCTCCTATAAAGCAGTTACCAAGAAAGTCGCGGTCAGCTTTGTTCGCGACCGCGTTATTTGTCGGTTCGGAGTTCTAGAATCAATCATCACTGACAATGGTTCTAATCTCAACAGTGACATGATGAAAGCCATGTGTGAAACATTCAAGATCAAACACAAGAACTCCACAGCTTACATACCTCAGATGAATGGAGTTGTAGAAGCCGCTAACAAAAACATCAAGAAGATACTAAGGAAGATGATAGAAAGGCAATGGCATGAGAAGTTATCATTCGCCCTACTGGGGTATCGCACCACAGTTCGCACATCAACCGGGGCAACCCCCTACATGATAGTTAATGGTACAGAGACCGTGATTCCTGCCGAGGTTGAGATTCCATCTCTAAGAATTATACAAGAAGCTGAGCTCAGCGACGCAGAATGGGTAAGGAACCGTTATGAGCAACTAGCCCTCATAGACGAAAAGAGAATGAACGCAGTTTGTCATGGTCAACTATATCAGAACAGAATGACTAGATCCTTCAATAAGAAAGCCAAGACAAGACGATTCACACCAGGGCAGCTGGTGCTGAAGAAAATCTTTCCTCACCAAGACGAAGCCAAAGGGAAGTTTTCTCCCAACTGGAAGGGTCCGTACATGGTTCACATAGTGCTGACAGGAGGAGCACTCATACTTGCAGAAATGGACGGAGAAGTTTGGCCAAAACCAATCAATTCAGATCCGGTCAAGCGCTACTATGTGTAATTCCTTATGCTTTTGTCAACAATGTAAATTGAACTACGCTTGACCTGATTCCCGTTTAAGAGGGGACACGTAGGTAGCCCTATGGGTTCGGTCGCAATTTAATAAAATTTCATTTTCCCCACGAATGGAAATTGGGGCAGAATTTTGAGGAGGGCCCTCAAAATTCTAAAGCAAGTTCAGTCACAAAAATCTTCAACAAAGTATAATCTTTGATCCTAGACTTCTTTTTAAATCCTGTGAAAAAAACTAAATTAGAAACTTAAGGACAGACAGTCCTTAACTTTGAATTCCAATTTAAAAAGTTAAGGACACTTGGTCCTTAATTTTGAATTCCAAGTTAAAAATTTAAGGACACGCACGAGCAACAACCAGAAGTATTCACCCATCAAACTGGGGCAGAATTTTGAGGAGGACCCTCAAAATTCCGTGACAGGAGAGGTTGCAACGTCTCGAACCGCGTCCCGGTCATCGGTTCATCTAAAAACTATTTTTTAGACTATATGCTTATATCGTATCTTTACAAAATCATGCATATTTATTTTTTACTTAAACAGGTTGTTTAGCAAACGCTACCCCGGTGATACAGATAGTATCATCACGATTAAGTGAGCAAGTCAAGAAAAGCCAGTGGGGACGCGGACTAACATTTCCCCTTATAGAACTCACGATTTTTCTTTGGATGCAGGCACAAAGATCGCAAAGGCCCCAAAACATATTACCCTCCTGAAGAACACACATTTCTCAAAGACAGACTTCCCACGCTCGTCGCACACGCCGAAATTTATTATCATCACAAACGGCACTTCACTTATCGCAATACTCACAACAATCATATCACCGCAATTTATCACCAGCTAAGAACTCCTATCTGCATTTTTATTTTCTGTACTTACACTGCATAAGGCTACTATTCTGCCTTTCGAGGTTAAGCACTACCTCCATATGCATTTTATATCTTGAATAAGGCTACCATTCTTCCTTCCGAGACTAAACGATGTCTCCATTTGCATCTGCATTGCTTAAGTCTACATTTCTGCCTTTCGAGACTAAACGCTGTCTCCACCTGCATTTATATCTTGCATAAGGCTACCATTCTGCCTTTCGAGTTTAAATGTTGTCTCCATCTGCGTCTGCATTGCATAAGGCTAGCTTTCTACTTTTCGAGACTAAACGATGTCTCCACCTGCATTTACATCTTGCATAAGGCAACCATTCTGCCTTCCGAGGTTAAACACTACCTCCACCTGCATTTGCACTTATTTCTTGCATAAGGCTACCATCCTTCCTTCCAAAGCTAACGATGCCTCCCATTTACTTCTCAAAGGAATCACTGTCTCTGTCATCACTTACTTCGCTTCCTTTCGGGCTAAGCTCTGCTCCTTTAATTCGCAAGACTAAGTTTTGTATTGTTAGCATCATACTATTGCATTCTCATGGGCTGAAATATCGCCAACCTATCCAAAGGCGTCATCGTTCGGAGGCACCATCTTCATGGCCCGAGAACATCATTTCATGGCCTAAGGATCTCTTTTATCAGTTTGCATATCATTATTCAAAGGCACCATGGTTTGGAGGCACCATCCTCATGGCCCGAGAACATCATTTCATAGCCTTCGAATCCCGCATCAAGCGATTCATGGCCCAGGACATCATGGTCTAAGGACGTCATCCTCAACCGTCCGAAGACAACATTTATAGTTCAACGGGAATCTGCATCATGTTTAAATTACGCACAATATATGCTTGTTATTCATTTGCAGGAAATCCGGCTAGGAACAGCCAGGCAGGTAGAAGCAGACTGCTCCAGTTCTCCTAAATATCCCGTAAACCATTTTGCTCACATTGCTTTGCACCTTGCGTTCGTCCTTATAAAACGTCACCGGTATACTTTGTCGGTGACTCCCGAACTACATACGGCCTGATTCCTGTAAAACCAGGGATATGTAGGCAGCTCAGAAGCCAAGGCGCGGCCCAAGTCTCTCAAGCTATTTCCACTCGGTCAAAATTGGCCATCATATCTTTACCCGACAACTCTTTCATCCTTTCCGGGTAAAGAGGGGCAGCTGTTGATACCCAATTTTTCCTCAAACTATTTTCAAACTTGCATATATACTCTCAAAATCATTCTCTACAGTGACCGGTATTTTTCCATAATTTTTCGTGTTTTTATCAAATTATTTTTTTCTATTTATTTAATACTTATGTTCCATAATTATTCATAAATGATGTTATAAATAATTTCAAAACATCTTCTTTCTCAATATGTTATTCATAATCCTATTTAGCTCCATTAGAATTTAACTGTTTCACAAATTAACCAATATTGGCATTATTTAGCTAATTTCAGCAACTTTGCAATAATAGCACAAATACACATTTATATCATTTTTAAAAGCAACACCTGATCATTTTATATTTTTATAGTAGTTAACTATCTTAATTTCATTTATTTAATTTTAATCTCATTTTACATAATTATTAGCTATTTTATTAACTAATTATCTTATTTAATTGGGTGTTTAACGTTTAGCCACATTTTTATTTAAATTATAACTAGTCTTAACCCAACCCCACCTTACCTTTAACCCATTAAACGACCCAACCCAAAACCCGTTCATACACGGCCCAACCCCACACCTGATCTGAATAGTTGATCAAATGAGATCAACGATCCAGATCAGTGTTACCATAATTAACTCCCAACTACCCCCCTTCCGACCCCTCATTCTCTCATGACCCCTCATCTCTCTACTGACCTCTCTTTCTCTCTAGCCCCTTCTGGAGACTTCCGTCTCTTCAAGTTCCGATGAACTCCTTCATCTTCTCCGGCCACCCCTTTGCCGGAGACCTTGAAGCCCTCGTCCTCTTGCCTCTCATGGTTCTCCTATGCCGGTGATGTCGTCCCTAAGGCCCTCAAAAGGGCGAGAACCCGTTGCTTACACCCCTGGTGTCCCTGTTCACTTCAAGCCTCTAAAGCTTGATTCTGAGAAAGGCTATCACCTCTGAGGCTCAAGCCATTACTGCTCGAGGTTCCTTTTCATCCTCTCAGAGGTTTTCTGTAAAACCCTAACATGTGAAACATCTTGTTCTTTTAGATCTACACTAGATCAGGGTTTATTACTAGTATTATTACATTTTTTCTCAAAGGTTTTCCATTTTTAAACAAGTTTTTCACTTAGGGTTTCTGAAACTTCTTCTTCAAACGATTGCTCAAAGTTCAAGTGATTTTCTCACATTGCTTAAACGTTTTATCACCTTTAATCATGATGTACTATGTTAAAATTTAGTTTTAACACCGTGCTCTAGGTCCTTAGTATGTCTTTTCTTTCGATTTGTATGTGTGTCTGTTTCCCATGAATAATTCATGTTTCTTCGTGATTATTGCTTCACTATGCTATTGGGTCTTTGATTTTGTTGCTTCTTTCAGTACTGTCTTGAATCCTTGAATGATTGTGAGTAGTACTATATTGATTTCCATATGTTGATTCTGAATATCTCTTTAGATACATGAGACCTTCCCTTAATTAGTATCAATTTCGAATGCCTGATTTTTGTGTGGATACTCTTACTAATTTTTGACTATTTTCCTTGTTTGTACAACTTTAAATTATTCTATTACCTTATTATGTGTTTGACTGCACTATTAATTGATTGTTACTGTTATTCCTCAATTAGACCCTAAGTACCTAACCCTAATTACTTATGTTGTACTTGCAACGTTTGAATTATTCCTTTATACCCCCCGTTATGTGAATTGTTTCCTTATTTGTCACCTATTCCTTACTTTTGAAATGATTCCTTTAATTAAGGGAAGACTTGGGTTGACTCTTATTTTACTTGATTCTGAGCTTTTACCAATTACTGAACAAATTGATTCTTTCCTTATTAATCCTAAACTGGTCCTCTTTGCCTTATGTGACTCTTTACCGTTTGAATTAAATCCCTTGACTTAAGGGGTTACTTGATTTATTTCCCTGACTAATTGATTCCAAGTTTCTTAAACTGTGATTCCTACCTTATTCTACTACTTTTTTTTCAACTATAAATACTAGAGCCTTTCAATAACATGAAAAAGAATAAGACACACTGTTCTAAGCTCTTTCTTACACACACACACATATTGTCTCGCTTCTCTTGCTGTTACTTGCAACTCAGTTGTCTGCAAGCCAACACTGAGTGATTATATTGTGCTATTGCTCTGCTGCCCTATTGTTCTGTTGTATCTACACACTACTGCTCTGCCTCGTTTTCAACTTTGCTGCTCTTTATTTCTCTCATTCAACTGGTATGGTTTCAGTTTAAGCCTACATCATCTAAAACAATATGTTTCTGTTTATATTAAGACTCATTCTATGTCTCTTATGCTTCTAATTGTGGTTCTGTTGCTTGCCTTGCAATTAGCATGTCTAGTTTTTCTATGTGATCTCTCTTTCCCTTTAGTTCAGCATGTTTATTTTGTCTATGTGATCTCTCTTTCCCTTTAGTGCAGCATATTTATTTTGTCTATGTGATCTCTCTTTTCCTCTATGTTTAGCATGTCTACTTGTCTATGTGATCTCTTTTCCCCTTCAGTTCAGCATGTCCAGTACTTTTCTTATATGTTCTATTATGAATCTGCCTTACCCCCCCCCCCCCCCCCAGCTCCCAACAACCACACCCCCCCTTTATATCTAAAATTCTATAAGA